>QLOJ01002376.1:0-14339 GCA_003313625.1 Tricholoma saponaceum | reverse complement strand
AAAATTTATTGTACAAATATAAACCATTTGTATCTTAGTTATCATTACCTGGAACTTTGGAAGGCTTATAGGCCATGATAGAGTGATAGAGTCTGTAAATACCTACCATTTGATCCAATTTTTAAGAGATTTGATGAAGATTTGATGTAGCTATGACCAAAACCGAATTACATCTCCTAAAGACTCGGGCAAACATTATGTGACTACCATAAATTATGTGATGCATACCATACATTGATGGATGGTAAGCATATTTGCCTACCAAAAACCTCCATATCCAAAAATAAAATGAAGCAAAATGATGAAAATTTAAGTGAGTTCAAATCAAAGTTGTTCTGGTACAAGTTGCACAAAAAAAATAGTTGTACCAAAATGAATTTGGTCATATCTTTCTCAATTCTCAACCGTTTTTGATGAACCAAGGGTCAAATTAAAGGTAATAATCATGGCTACAAGGGTACGTAGCCCACGTGACCGTCCAACCGGTTGCAACCTGTTTAAACCGGTCTTTTATCGGTCCTACAATATTTTTGAAAATGAAAGACCAGCAACTGGACTGAAAAAGACCGGTCCATAAATAGACCTCTGGTCCGGTCCTAATCGGTCCAGTTCAGTCCAGTTTCAGTCTTTTTTTCGGTCCTATGGACTGGACCTTTAAACACTACCCCATTGGACCTCCCGATATTTCCCCGATGGACATCCGCCCTCAAGTTCAGTACTTAACAGTATTTACAAACTCACACTTCTCTCGTCACCATTCCTACCTTGATTAAATCTTTATGACCCCTACAGAAGCATGTCAATGAACAACATGGACTTCCCGTTGCACAGGCGTGATCCACAGGATTTCCACCATTCGACATTCAGCCTTGAATGCCCCTCAACCATCTTCTACTTTTGGCGCTGTCAATAGACCATCCAATATCTTTTGACAAGTTGGAGCAGGTGCTCCTTCTATCAGTGCAAATCTAATGGCTAACCATGCAAGGTTGGAAGGCAACAACACTCCCTGCAATACCACACCTCACAATGACATTGACCAAGAAAATCAAAACAATCCTGATGATGAAGACAGACTTTCCAGCAGAGGCCCCAAAGATCCTAATGGTCCTGAGGATCCTAATGATCCAGATGGTGCAGAAGGACCTGATGGCCCTGACAGAGGTCCTCCCAATGACCCTGATGATGAACCAGGCAATGACAATCCTGATAATGATCCTGAACCTGACCCAAATAGTCTATCCTCAATGCACTACACGACCTCTCAGACAGTTTACGGACTCTCTGTCGACCCCAAGCACCCAAACAAGAAAAGATTAAAGTCTGTGAACCAGACACTTTCAATGGAACTAATCCTCAGAAACTCTGGGACTTTCTTGTGTCCTGCAATCTTCATTTCCATGATTGTTCTGATGTCTTTTCTTCAGACAAAAAGAGGATTCTATTTATTCTCTCTTATCTTAAAGGATCGGCTCTCAGTTGGTTTGAACCAGGTCTTAACAACCCTACCAACTCTGCACATTGGATGTGGAACTATCAAGCTTTCCTTAGCAAGCTTGAAGATAACTTCAGTCCCCATGATCCTGTCAGAGATGCCAAGAAATCCCTTTCCAAACTTGTCATGAAGAAGACAGCCAAAATCATAAAGTACAACATGGACTTCTGGGAATTAGCTTCCCAAGTCAGTTGGAATGAGGTGGCACTTCGCGACCACTATTACCATGGTCTTCTGCTTTGTCTCTGCACTGAAGTGCTTCATAGAGGGAAACCTCAGACCCTAGCCCAGTTATGTCTCAAAGCTCAAGATGCTGATAACATCTATTGGATGCAGGAAGAAGAAGCTCGCATCGAGTCCAAGAACTCTGGAGGTTCCAAAAAGACCTCAGGGAAAAAGGATTCTAAAGGCTCTTCTAATTCCAACAACAACTCCAATTCCAATAACAACTCTAACAACAACAATCAATCCAAATCCCAATCATCTTCTAATGGTGGAAACTCTGCTTCCTCCACTGGATCAAAAAACTCTTCTTTGAAGGACAAACCAAAGAACTCCATCTCTGACAAGTTGGGGAAGAATGGCAAGCTTATCAGAGAAGAACAGGAACACCACATGAACGAAGGCTTATGCCTCTACTGCAGTGAAAAGGAACACATTGCTAATGACTGTCCCAAGTCCAAGGCAGCTAAAGCTCAAGCTGCTACGGTGACTGCTGAATCCAAGTCGGATTCTGCAGACTCAAAAAAATAGTCTGCAACCCTCTGGAAAAAGCTTCACAGGCTGAGGGTTGCATTGACCAACACTGTGTTGCTAACTTTGTCTGACTCAACACGTCCACTCTTTCCAACCCCAATTCACTTTTTGTCAACCTTACATTCCCGACCTATTCTGTCCCAACTAAAACCCTTATCGACTCAGGCTCCTCACACTGTTTTATTGACTCATTGTTTGTATCTGATCATAGGATTAATACTACATCAGTCACTCCAATTGGACTCTGCTTATTTGATGGATCTTCAAATTCCACAATTACACAGACTGCAGAGCTCCTGATTAAATTTCCGTCTGGTGAAGTATTCAATATGACATTTTATGTAACCCTGCTCAACTCTTCCTGTTCTGCAGTTTTGGGCTACAATTGGCTGAAGCAATACAATCTGTTGATTGACTGGACTTCAGGCCAAATCTCATTCCATTCTACAATTCATGGAGGTCCAGCACCCCCAACGTCCACCGGTGAAGCAACTCCGTTGCCAGAACCAATCACAACCCTGAACCTTCCAGTGGAAACTCCTCCACAAACTCCTTCATTTCCTGAAACCCCTCCTACTCCTAAACTCCAAGCCCCTGAAATTGCATTCATTAATGCTGCTGCTTATATGCATGCTAGTAAACTCCCCAGAGCTATCACTTTTCAAATGACTTTCTCCCCAGAAGGTCTCTCTGCTAAAGGTACTTCAACAGAGAATCCAATGGACTTATCAGATGTCCCCAAAGAGTATCATGAATTCACAGATGTCTTCGATAAGAAGAAAGCTGATACGCTTCCTCCCCATCAGTCTTTCTAAAGATTGAGACTGAAGAAGGTGCAACTCCTCCTCCCAGTCGCATGTACTCCCTCTCCCCATCAGAGTTAGAGGCCCTCAGAGTGTTCATTGATGAAAATGTCCGCTCTGGTTTCATTAGGCCCTCAAAATCTCTGCACAGAGCTCCGATCCTCTTTGTTAAGAAAAAAGGGTGATGCCCTTAGACTTTGTGTTGACTACTGAGGTCTAAACTGTCTAACCAAGAAAGACCACTATCCCCTACCCTTAATTTCGGACCTCCTTGACACCCTGCAAAAGGCTCATGTGTTTACCAAGATTGACTTATGCCATGCCTACCATTTGGTCTGCATAGCCAATGGCGATGAATGGAAAACCACTTTCCATACTTGCTGGGGCTCCTACAAGTGGCTGGTTGTCACTTTCGTTTCCAACAGCCCCACCACTTTTCAACGCTTCATGAATGACATCTTCAGCGACATGCTGAATGTTAGTGTTATTGTATACCTCAATGACATCCTCATCTATTCCAATGATATGACTCAGCACAAGGCTCATGTTAAGGAAGTCCTACGGAGACTCTGAGCTAATGGGCTCTATGCTGCTCCAAGCAAATGTGAGTTCCACAAAGACACCATGGAATATCTGGGCTTCATTCTGTTGCCCGACAGACTCCGCATGGCTGAGGACAAAGTCAAAACCATTCTCGACTGGCCAGAACCCCGCAAAGTCAAAGATGTCCAGTCTTTTCTAGGATTCTGTAATTTATACCACCGGTTTATCCATGGATATTCTGATATTGTCATCCCTCTCACTCACTTAACCCACAAAAAAATCACCTTGGGACTTCAACAAAAAATGTTGGGATTCCTTCAACAAACTGAAAAAAGAATTCACTCATGCACCCGTACTTACTCAGTGGGTACCCGACTCTAAAATGATCCTCAAGACTGACGCCTCCAACTACACTCTGGTGGCCATTCTCTCAGTCAATACCGCGGATGGAGAAATTCACCCAGTTGCTTTTCATTCCTGCTCCTTTAACTCTACAGAACTCAACTACGACACTCGATAAAGAACTTTTGGCCATTTTTGAAGGCTTCAAGCACTGGCAGCATTACCTGGAGGGTAGCGGAACTCTGATCAATGTGGTCACCGATCACAAAAATCTGGAGTACTTCAGTACCACCAAACTCCTAACCTGTCGGCAAGCCCACTGGTCAGAGTACCTTTCTCAGTTCAATTTTGTCATCCATTTCCATCCTGGAAAACTCGGAGCTAAACCTGATGCATTAACTAGATGTTGGGACATCTACCGCAAAGGGGGAAATAGCAACTTCACCTTGGTAAATCCGACCAACCTCCGACCTGTCTTTACCCAAGAACAACTCATTTCATCACTCTGTGCTACCTACCTTGCAACTCCTATTATCCATCATGCTGTCTTAATGGACATTGAGAAACTCCATAACGACATCCATTCCAACCTCCACCTTGATCCTATCTCTGCAGCTCACTTACCTATTCCCACTGCACCCAATTGGACTATGGATGAAAGCGGACTTCTCTGCCAATACAATTGGATTTATGTCCCAGACGTAGCGGACCTCCAACTTAAAGTCCTACAGTACAAACATGATCATATCCTGTCCAGACATTATGGACAAAACAAAACCCTCCAACTCATTCAACAAGACTATGTATGGCCTAACCTACGCACTCTTGTTCAGCATTTCTGCAGTTCATGTACCACCTGCAAAAGGGGCAAAGCACCTTGACACAAACCCTACGGATTCCTTAAACAGCTACCCATTCCAGAAAGACCGTGGAACTCCATCTCCATGGACTTCATTGAGCAGCTACCGGACTCCAACAGACATACCGCTATTCTCATCATCGTGGACAGATTGTCCAAGCAAGGCATATTCATTCCTACTGTCAATGAAATCACTGCACAACAGCTTGCACATCTATTCATCCTCCACGTCTTCTCTAAACATGGAGTTCCTTCTCATGTCACTTGTGACTGGGGCTCTGAGTTCATCTCCCACTTCTTCTGCTCTCTAGGTCAAGCCCTAGACATGAAGATTCACTTCACCTCTGGTTATCACCCAGAAGGCGACAGACAGACTGAAAGGCTCAATCAAACCCTTGAACAATACCTTCAGATTTTCTGTAACTACCAGCAAGACAACTGGTCTGGCCTCCTTCCTCTTGGTGAATTTGCCTACAACAATGCTCCCATGGCTTCCACCAGTATTTCCCCATTCTTCACCAACAAAGGTTATCATCCCAATATCACTGTTTACCCTGAGCGAGAGTTAGCTTCTCAACGTGCTCATGAATATGTGGTTGACCTGGACGAACTTCATGCAGAACTCCGACATCAACTTTCCAAGGCCCAGAAACATTATCAAGGGCCCACGGACCACCATTGGTCTCTGTCTCCTGACTTCAAAGTTGGAGAAAAAGCATTTGTTAAAGCAGAACACTTCCGGACTACCCAACCCTCTAAGAAACTCTCTGACAAAAACCATGATCCTTATGAAATCATTGCATGACCTGGCACTCATTCAGTTACCTTATGGCTTCCTGATCATCTCTGTGTGGTACACCCGGTTTTCCACTTATCCCAGTTAGAACCAGAAACTCTGAACACTATCCCTAATCATATTCAGCCACTTCCCCCACTGATTGAAATTGAAGACGAACTAGAGTATGAAATCTCCGAAATACTCAACTCCAAAATCAACAATCAATGACATTGCAAGTTACTATATTACGTCCACTGGGAAGGTTATCAAGGGACTGATGAAGAAACCTCGTGGTTACCAGCTACTGAACTTGATCATGCAACGGAACTTGTTTCAGACTTCCATGCTTGGTATCCGAATAAACCCAGTCCACTTCCATTATAATTCATTCACTTAAACTTACTATTATGTTAAGAAACCCAGACAAAGACATTCATTTCTACAAAACAAAAAGATATATAAAAACAAAACATTATGAAGAGGCAAAGGATTCAGACCCCATGCGGACCCCACTTGACTACTCCCCATTTTCCTTTTCCTTCTCACCCTCCTCCTTTTCACCCTCCTCGTCCTTCTCTCCCTCTTCTCCAGCATTTTCCTCCTCCTTCTCCCACATAAACCTCTCCGTCTCCACCAACCATGACCTATACCCCTTGAACTGAGACTCCTCCGCCTCCAACTCTGCCAACTCCTCCAGAGTTACCTTGTCCTCCTCCTCACTACCTGCCTCGGACCCCAGCAGAATTCTGTTGAAGCGGTCCTCCAACACCTCCTTGATCTCCCTCAAAACTTTGACTATCTCAGTCAAAGCTGCCATGATCTCTGCAGTCCCCGATGACCCACCCTTGGACTTCTGACTCAGCCCCGCCTCGACCCCAAACCACAAAACTCCCTTGCACTTCTGCTTCACCTTTGCACAAGGCATGCATGACAGGGCCTTACCCTTACTTTTGATACAAATATGCCCACCATTTCTACAACTAGAAAGAATCATCAGTAATGGCAAGAAAGGAGTCAAACTAATACTCATCACCGACAGGCAGAAACAGTGGGCTCCAACAGCATGTCCTCCTCAGCCTCCACTGCCTTCACCTTACCCTTTTTCTTTTTTGGTGCCTCACTTCCCTCTGCATCCTCTGGCAATGCAGCCTCCGTGGCCTTCCACTTCTTCAAAGCCTTTTTCACCACCTTCTTCTCAGCAGCCAAACGCTCCTCCTCTGCCTTTCTAGCAGCCTCGGCTGCCCGTTCCTCCTCTTCTGCTGCCTTCAGCAAGGCCTCCTCCTGCTCCTCCAGCATCTTCTTTTGCACATAGTGTGCAGCCAAACAAACAGTGGCAGATGACTCTGACATTACAGTAAAATTGTGGAAGATGGTGGTGGTTGTGGGTGAAGTAGTGGTTGAACTTCAAAACTTCCAACTTCAAAAATTTATCCCCCATCAAATTCCCTTATCCAGACTTCAACCTTCATGTGCCTCATAGGCTCAGCACTAAGGGGGAAATACTGTTACATCCTGTTCCAGCAACTCAGACTTCTGTCGGATCTCCGATGTTTCTCCACCAATATTACTTAGTGAAACCTAGCATAGCATTGGTCTCTTAGTTATGAACTGTCGGTATCTGATCTAACTCCGCCCACTAGTATAAAACCTAGCTACTTTTGTTTGTATTCTTCAGTTTGTAAATCAACCAAGTTTACCCATCTCAACCTCTTGTCTATCCCTCTGTCTTTCAGACTTCCCTCGGAACTCTGATACTACTTCTGTTTATTATTTCCTCTGTCTTTCAGACTTCCCTCAGAACTCCAATATTTCTTCTGTTTACCTCTGTCTAGAAATTAGGACACTTGATGAGGTGAAGGGTGCAACTTCTTATAAGTTGAAGCCAAGTCCTTTCTGATACCCCGTCAGACCTCCCGATATTTCCCCAACGGACATCTGCCCTCAAGTTCAGTACTTAACACTTGAAAAAAAATACCTAGGACCCAAACTACCACTGTCCTCATTTGGGCTGGTTGTGGTTGGTTTGCGGTGGTTGGTGGCATTAGTCGATATAGGAGTGGGCATGGGAGTAGTGACAGTGGGTGGTGACAGAGTTGTGGTGGTGGTAGAAGTGTGAGGTAGGGGGGCCATCATCGTTGATGGTGGTGACTGCAAAGGATTAGGCATCGAAGCAGGGTTTGAAAGAATGATGAAAATGGAAAATCAAAATGAAAGTCAAAATGACCATTTTTGCAAAAGTGAAGGAAGGGTTCAATTTTTCAAAAATGATCATTTTTATGTTCATTCTCAATCTCATTCTGATGTTCATTTTTGAAAAATGAGATTAAAAATGAAATCAAAAATGAGCCAAAAATGGCTACAGTTAGTGTTGCCATGGCCCGGTTTGGCTCAGTTGTCTTAGCCAATTTTTTGGCCCCTGAGCTGCCCTGGGCAGCTCTGACCCAGCTAAGCCATCCCAAATCTCCTAAAGATGGTTGGATGCACTACATGGTGTCCCAACCCTCCATTCACACTTCTAGACTAACCACAAAATATTCTGTACAATAAATATGGATGAGAACACTTTGCACCATCCATGCGAGATGAATCCCACATTGTTTGGCTAGATTTATGATGGAGTCAACTCAACCAAACAATGTTGCAGAAGGTAGTCACCTGGCTTCTGTCAGCTGGACATGCCAATGTATGGTCAAATTAATGTTGGGAATACATATACTAGTGGATATTTAGTGTTTTTTGATGTTCTTAGAGGCCCACCACTTGCAGAACCTTATGGAAGTATTCTATCAGCTCAAAGCAGCTCAGGGCAGCTCAGAGCTGGGAGCTGATTTACCGGCTCTGGCCAGCCCAAAAACGGCCCAGCCCAGCAGCCCAACGGCCCCGAGCTGGGCCATTGGCATCACTAGCTACAGTGAACAACCCTATTACAGTGCCAGATCACCATTGTGGAATGTGCCCTTCAATAATGCTGTGAACTCAAGTCCATCCTTCCAGCAAAGTAGGGTTGCGTATAAAACTCAGGTCAGTGTAACTAATAGGTAACTTACAGGGGAAATTTTCAAGGTCATGTAAAAAAGAGTTTTATACATAGGTCACGTGGTTTCAATGCGCCAGCCACAGACCTGCTGCATTGACCAGAGAATGCACGAAACCCATTCAAATTACACTCAACAGCTCTACACATATTACATCCAGGCTCCAAGCTCAAAAGTACCCCCCTCCTCCCCTTCAACTGCAACTTCAACCTTGTAGCTGCATCAGGCATAGAATAGGGGGCATCGGATTTACAGATAGCAGGATTATGAAGTCAAGGACAGAAAGTTTTGGTTCCAGCCAATATGTAGAATTCCATCAATGATAGAACCAAACAACATCTAAATAGAGGCTGTGAAGGGGCCCATCAACATGATATCGGCTGCCAGGAAGGAGGATAGTAGAATGAATGGCAGGGATGCGGAGCTGGTTGCGAACATAGCCTTCTCGGAATAGCATTGAACTTGCGACCTTTGTTTCGCCAATGGGGATTATGTAGAAGCATCGACAATGTTTGGCATCAAGGGATTTAAAATCATTTAAGGCAGCTGTATCACCCATTTTTGGAAATAACATTAAAGTTCTGTGGATGAAAAAAAAATCTGCATAGTCATTGCATGTATGTGGTTTTAAACTCATCTAGAACTGTACAGTTGACTTACCAAGGTGCCTGCACATGCTAGGAGCCTGGGATGCCCTGCAAGAGTTTTTTACATTTTATACATCATGATTTTTGGGACATGTATAGTGGTGTCAAAGTTTGGTTCAGTCCGGTTCTCCCCCATATTTTTCTGAACCCAGAACTGGACTTTAGGGTTCGGTTCGAGCCTCCACTCAAACTCTGAACCTGAACCTAGGTTCAGGTCCAGTTCAGGTTCGAACCCAGTCCAAACCCATAGAAAGTTTTCAAGTACCCCTTGCTTGCACAAGGCATGAGGAAGAAACACTAGACAATAGTGCATTCGTGTCATATCCACGTCAAGATAAACTAATGCATAAGATTAAATAAAATGCCCTCCCTCGCAAAGGAGGGGCTGCTGTTGTGTCTGTTGGTTAGTGTCACATAGCGCTTCGAGGTCCGGTCCTAAGGACCGGAAAAGGACCGGAAACTGGACTGGACCATAACTGGTTACATAGGACCGCTGGTCCTGGTCCTAGTTAAATTTAAATAAAAAAACCGCAAAAAACCGGTTCAAATGAACTGGTCTTAATCGGTTTAGACCAGTCATGGTATCCCCCTGCATAACCACGTTCAGGGGCTACAAAATGACCAAAAATTTAAGCAAATTGGTCAAAAATTGAGTGAGATATCATCAAAACCGACTTTGAATGAAAGTTTGATGATATCAAACTTGGTTTTAATGATATCTCACCCATTTCTTGGCCGATTTTCATAACTTTTTGGGTCTTTTGTTCGCATTTTGTAGGGGAACGTGTGAAAAAGGTGGTTATGACCCGTTATGACCCGTATGGACCGCAGTTCAGTTACGAACCAGTTGCAACTGGTTACGGTCGGTTTTTTGTGGTTTTTTTCAGTCCTGGTCCGGTTCTCTGGCCATTTCCTTTTATAGATAACCGGTCCGGTTATCGGTTCACCCAAAAATGGCAAAAAAACCGGACCGGACCGGACCTCAAAGCACTAGTGTCACGTGCATTGACTTATGCCTGCATGGCTGCAGCATCATGTTGTGCTCCCACCTCCCATTGTCATCCTCCCCTCCTCATTTTGCCCCATGGGGGGTGCTGGCTTGTGCTGGAGTCGGTGGTTTTGGGGTGTCATTTGTCGCCCATTGTCACCCTTCCATTGTCATGTCGCATCATTGTTATCGTCTGTCTCTCTCCTCATGTTGTTGTTGCCCCCATGACCTTTGTAGTGAGTCGGGGGTAATTCAAGTTAGATCACACAAGACAATGACACAACTAACGTATGGATTGAATTATGAGTGTGATCTGGTTAAAAACTAAGGTACAAATTAGGAAGGTGCTGGTTTTATAGAAACCAGCTGCCTCAAAATATAATAGATACAAACATGATCCCCCCAGGTCAGTGGGGATCACTACACTCTCCCCCTTTAGCTTCATGCATGGGTGAAGGTGAGAAGAAAAAGAAAAAGAAAGCAACCTTAATCAATAGGGTTGTCAGGCATGTGGGTATCATCAGTGTGTGATGAGAAGAAATATGAGAAACAACAACCTTAATTAGTAGGGTTGTCAGTGTGTGGGTATCATCAGGATGTGATGTTGAGAATATTTTTTGTTTATTAAAAACAACCAGATGACCTTAAATAGTTTGGTTGTCACAATTTGGGTGTCATTGAGGGTCAACAATGAAATATGGGTCTCTGGAGAATTTCCAGAGTGAATATAAGTCAAGACGATCCGTCTGAATCGTAAGGATTGTGATAAGAATCCTCATCAGAGCTATTATTCTCTGCAAAATCATCATCCTCATTGTAAGAATGATCATCAGAGCAATTCTCTGATTCTGTGTCCAAAATATCATCATTCTCATCCAAAGAATGATCATCCTTACTCTGATCACTATCTTCTTTGATGCGATCCTCATCAGAGTAATCCCCTGATTCTGAGTTCGACATGTCATCATTCTCTTCCAAAGAATGATCTGAGTCAGTGGTACTCACATCACTACCCTCTTGGATGTGATTGTTATCAGACACATCTGACTCTCTGTCAGATTCTTCATAAGGTTGCCAGTGCTCCTCTGTTGAGGAGCAGTTCTCAGGATCAGAACATTCCCAAGTCTGAACTTGGTAAGTCCAGCCATTTTCATCAATGAGACATGTCTCATTCAAGTTGGGAGAAGAAACATCCAGCTATTCTCGGGCTGGATAATGCATGATTTGTCTCATGCATGCCATCTGTTCAGGCTCAGGACAACCTGAGAAGACTTCCAATTCATCTGTACCGGATGAACAGTTGGAATATTCCCAACTGTGTGTAGAATGATGCGTTGTTGAACGCATTCAGATGCGTGATGTGTGACTTGTGTCACGCATTTCAACTTGACGCGCAATTGTCGAGTTGAATTCTTGTGCAAACTTCATGGGTAGCCTGGTATCTACCCATTTACCTTGGGGTGTAATATGCATCCCAAGGTTCTCTCCATCCTTCTTCAATCTTCTGTTCTTGTCAGAAGATTTGAGAACTGTACCCCATGAGTACAGCTTTTTACCTCGGTCCCAAGGTAGTGATAACAAAGTTTGGGGCTTTGTTTTAGGTATAACGTCCATCCTCGGGCATTTCTTGCTTACTGCGTCGCTATGGCACAGCTTTGACACTTCAAGATCACGGTCCCTTGACCTTCTCCCAAGTTGGGGCTGGGCATTTGATTCGCCCATATGGGAGCCATCTGAAGGATTGCCATGTCTGTTGGCAGGCATGTAAGGTCAGATAACAGGTAAGCAGTTCATTTGAACTGCAGGGTTCATTACTGATGAAGATTGTAATTTCTTTTCAGTTTTCATATTCGTGTTCAAACATCTTTGGATGGCTGCGGCGCGTGGTCGCAGTTTCGACCCTTCGGATCAATGGGGACACATCTGTTCGATGGAACGCAAGGGCACAGTCACTTTGGGGCTGCGATGAGGTTCGTAACGTGCTTTTGAGCATGTTCAGTGTTGGGTAACAGGTGTGTCCATCACCTGTGGAAAATGGGACAGTGCCGCTGGCGCAGTTCCTCGTTTACTGATTTTTTTGTTGATAGAACAACATACTTTGTTCTTTTTCGGTGTCAGAATGTTCACATTCAAATGTTCTCCATCAACTTGTCTGCCTTGGGGGGTGGTATCCTCCCCAAACCTCTGTTTCAATCTCCTTAGTCTCCTGCCTTTGTCAGGAGCACTAGAAGTTGCACAAGGTAAGTACAACTGTTTACCTCTGTCCAGAGGTAATGATAACAAAGATTTAGACTTTGTTTTAGGTACCACATCCAAACATGGACGTTTCTCGTGTACTGCGTTGCCATGGCGCAGCTTTGACAACTCCAGACCAAGGTGCCTTGATTAGCGTTTAAAAGTCCAGTTCATCGAACCGGAAAAAACCAGCAACTGGACCGGACCAAACCAGAAAAAAACCGGACCTTCAGTCCAGTTTGGTCATCCCGGGATTGCAAAACCGCTCTGAACTGAACCGGACCGAACCGGTTTGAGTCGGTTCAAACCGCCATAGGGTACCCCTTGTAAATACGCATCTTTTGACCACTTTTTTAAGAGAAACGGTCCAGAATTGCATGTGCTATGGCCAAAACGATATGCTACTCCAAAACCTAACTTGCATGAAACCATATTTTGAGATGTAGAGGATTGTTATCACCATAAAACCTTTATGGTTGACTAATATACACTGTATACTATTGTTTACAACTGGTTTTATGTGGTAGAAGACAAGTTTGAGTCAGTTTAAATCAGTTCAAACTGGTTACAACTGGACTTCAGTTCAAACTGGTTCGAACCATTTTGGACCGGTTTTTTCAGGTTCAGTCCGGTTTTTGGGGGTCTTACCATAATAGGCAACCGGTTACGGTTGCGGTTCGTCCAAATGGGGCAAAAAAACCGGACTGAACCGGACTTTTAAACACTAGTCTCAATCTCCTCTGAGATCGGGGCTGTGATTGGATATGGCTGGTTGGGGGCCGGCGGAAGTTTTTCTACACACTTTAGATTGCATAGATCCAGTGACGACAGGTAAGCAGTTCAGTTGAACTGCTGGGATTGTTACTGACCAAGTTTTTGAACTCTTTTCAGCATTAACGCTCTCCTTCAAACATTCTTGGATGACCACGCCGCCTTGACGTGGTTCCAACCCATTGTATCGATGGGTATGTGGCCATTTGGTAGGCCGCAATGGAGTTAAGGGTACAGCCAGTTGGGGGCCATAGGAGAGTTCGTGAAGTCCCCTGGTGGGTGTGGGGTCTTGGATAACAGGTACGTTGGTCACCTGTGGGTTTTGAGGCAGTGTCATAGGCACTGCCCGTCGTTTACTGATAGACTTGTTTACAGAACAATGTTTTTCATTGTTTCTTGACTCTTGAACATTTGCCTTCGAATGTTCTCAGGATGGTACGGCCGTTGATACGGCTCCCCACCTCTCTGCGTGCATACAGGATATATATGGCAATACCGCATACCTCTAGGTGCCTCTGGACCGGACAGCCCTTTTTAGCGCCTTCGCACGCCTTTTTGCGCGCTTTTTCGCGTTTTTGCGCATTTTTGCATGCTTTTGCGCTTTTTCGCGCGCTTTTGTGCACTTATGCATAATTCTCACTTGCCACTCGGTACTGTGCACTTTCAGCGAATGCGATGGCAGGATGACTCAGCAAATCAGCCTATTAGTGGTTTCCAGGCAACTCTAAAACCTTGTTCGGTTCCACTATGCTTCAGATCCTGACAGGTTATGTCATCACGGCAACCTTCCAATTACTTCCCACATTCATTTTTCAAATACTGCTTTCATAAATATTCTTTGCAAGTAACAAATCTCGTTTATTGCCTACCACACATCCCACAGTCCCTCTCAACAATGTCAGACATTCACCTAGACCGCAACACAATCATTCTTATGGCCGTTCCATCAGTATTGATTGGCATTGGGTGTGTATACCTTCTAGCAATCCTTGTCTGGGAAACAATATGCTATTACGCGACTCGTATTCCTCATTGACAAGTCCATCCTCGCTGGATCCTCGCTCCAGTAGTTTCCGGGATGTCAGAG
>QLOJ01002375.1:0-17510 GCA_003313625.1 Tricholoma saponaceum | reverse complement strand
CCGACGATGACGACCACCTCACTGAAACTATAGATATGGACGAATGTGACGATATCATCGCGGGCTGCTGCATCCTCGACATCGGTATCGGGGAAATTGGAAGGATCTGGGTTCGCGCCGAATATATACGCATTTACAATTACCTCGAGGAACACTACAGTGATGCCGTTATCGCCAAAGCCAATGCAGGAGCTGTACTCACGGGGCAACCAGGCATCGGTGAGTTTGTTTCCATCGCCGTTGTCATCGCTCAGTCATGTTTCGTGCAAAAAAGGCAAGAATTTTTGGACTTACTATGCCCTCCGCCGGTACCTTGCGGAAAGGAAGCCGGTGATCTGGCTTTATCAAGGGATCGCATATTTGTTTATAGATGAAGGGGTTTACGTAGTGCCCAAAAACTTCCCGCCAACTGCCTTTAACTGTTTTGTCCGGACTCTGGTTGATACAGACGAGTCCAAGGACGGCATCCCTTGGCATCTTATTTACCATGGCACACGTCTTTTCGTCATCTACACCACCTATCCAACTAAAGAGCGATAGTCCCGTATGAAGAAGACCGTGACTAATGTAAAAGTCATTGTCATGAACCCATGGACGAGGAGGGAAATTCATTTGGCGTGAGTAATTAGCCACCTGGTACACTCTCATCCTCACTTTTAACCCGTGTAGTGCGCCCCTGACAATCTCCAAGCCCGACTTTAAGGTAATCGACGTTGTTTTCGATCTCTTCGGCCCCATTCCTCGGCTTTGCTTCAACAAATTGAGGACGCCTGGTAGCATTGACTCATATAGGCGCAGCGTTAACGCAGTATTACAACGACTCATACCAGAAGAACTCCGGAAATTCGTGAGCGACAGCAACAATCTTGTTATGAATGAAGTTTCGCAGCAGATATGCCTTATAACCCGAAAAAAACGGGACGAGATATCTGGTGACTTTGATGTCGCCCCTATCACGGATTTTGTCAAATCGCAACTTGCCATTTGTTTTCGAAACCTGCAGACCGAGAAACAGATCCGATTATACAACAATTTCTCCCGATCACCCTCTACAAGACGCATGGCAGGTCCTTTATTCGAGGCTTATTGTCAACTGCGTTTCCAAACACAGATTCACCTTGAATTTACCCCGATGGTACTTCTACCAGACCCAGAATCGATATCAAAATTGAAACCGAAACCGAACCCAAATCTGGACCCGAAACTGAGGTCAACCAAGAAAAGGAAGACGGCAAAGGATGCATCCGAATCCGGATGCCAGGAAGGTTATGAATGTAGACGTAGAACCCAGTGGCACTCGAGTTATGTCAAGCTTTCTGGCGATCTAGAAGAACTGCGTAAGACCGCCTTATCACAAACAGGTCACCTCATTGTACACCCTTCCGAGACTTGTGAATACAACGCCAGGGAACCTGTTCACCTTATGTCGGATATGTACTACTTACCGGAACAAGAAAACCAAGTCACACTTGATTCTTTCATCCTGCACGACAACAAGCTCTACATCTTCCAATTCACTGGGGACAAGCGTCATGGCATCAACGAAGGACTTGTATCTTTTCTCGAAAATTGCAATGGGGTCCCGCCGCATGCCAACTGGCATTTCATCTTCGTTATACCACATGGTGTAGATGTTGTCAAATGTCCTGCAACATCGAATGCCCACATCTCAAAGCTCAGGATCTTCTAAGCAATTGTACGAGTGGAGGATAAGCGGAACAGGTTGTAGATAATTTTCCAAATAAAACTTTGTGATATATTTGCTAAATTTGCCAAGTACGCCCGCTGCGGCCAGTTAGATAACCCAATGAATATGGGAAATTCTGTGTGGGATCTTGCCAGTTCTCGGGTAATGCATTTCATCGTGGGGTGTTAAGGATTTGGTGTGCGGGCAGGGATGAAGAAGTGGCGTACGTGACAACGAGAAATGATAGAAACCTCATGCACCGCCAGGTTCGTTGGCTGGACAGGTAACCTAGATGCAAAACTATGAGAGATGGTTGAAAGTAGGATATGAAATGCCGATGTCTGTTCTCCATTCGAATGAAGAATGCGCAGAGAAATCTGACGAAGCCGCGACTACTATATTCTCCTCGTTCACATCCTTTACGCCAAATGATTTCTGGACAGGCTATTATAGTCAAGGTGTGAGCACCTCGGTATGAAATTCGTAATTTTCACTGGACAAACGATTGTTAAAGCTCTGTCGTTTTGACTTCAAAAGTGTGCAAGATATTTCGTCCGCAGCTAGACATCTTGTGACACCAAGAATTGTGAGCAATATTAACCATAGCATCTGAAGGGAGAACGTGCTGAAGCCTCTGACCGTTTATGGTAGCTTGTTTCCTCTAATAGCTTCCAAGAGGAAGCTGTGTTGTTCCGTTTGTTTCCTTTTTTGACCGTCATTCTGCCGCGCATCGTTTCTTGTCGCAGCAAAATGAAATACAATGTTCACCACTGTTGTAATATACCTGTGTATGAAACATTTATCATGATTCATCATGTCCATTGTAGCCTTCTTGCTCTTTTTGTATTACACATACCACACACGCATAAACCGAATCACAAGCTCTATTCAAGAGTCCAGAAACATCTATCCACACCTAGACAAAGACACCTCATTATTAACATCTAGGAACCACCTTCGTCACATAGTAAACCGCGACTACATACCATATCGACCTATCCGCGTCCTTGGTGCAGAAGGTTCTCTGCCGTCTTCCGTATGCGATCTATAAGTTCCCTTGCCACAAAAACCATCTCGTTATCTTCTTCGTAACGGATATGATTGTCATTGATATCCTCAATGATGGAGATGTCTGTCGGATGAAGTGTCCTTGCCTCTGAAAAACGGAAGATGGTTACAAATTCGTGACGAAAAACTTTGACGTCGACAGTGGTCAACCCAGATATGGGAGTAGCTGATGACACTAGACCAAGAAGTAAACCGTTAATGAACAAGCTTAAAGCATGCAACGAACAGGAAACACACCTTGCACGGGGCAAACATCCCCCTTGATTCGAGCGAAGGCGAAGTAACCCCCGCTGATGACTGGCACGGCGCAGGTCAGGGTTATCAGGGTGCTTGTAGTAGCATTCAAACTTGACTGTGATATGACAGATGGTACCGCGGTCAAAGACATTGGGAATCTAAAGGGATGTGGCAGTCATTCAGTTGTACTTGTAGGTTTACTTGTGCTCCATCGGCCTGTGGCTATTGAAGACATGATGCATCCGCACGAAGGTTGAAAAGGCGGTTACAGCCCATGGAAGACTATTCAGTTATGTCATGAAGTTACTTCTTGTAAGGTAGAAGACATCCATAACACACGAACATCACGTGAACTGTGTGACAACTACCATTTTGGTAAAATTCGCTACAAAATGGGATAAATCCTCCTCAGAACTTTGCACAAGTGTTTTATGTGAAATGTATTCAATAGGAACTGGTCTAAGTATGTACTAGAAGGTTCCTAGATAGTCAAAATTATGTAAAATAATGTGCTCAAATCTGAATTCAAGAAAGTACAAAAAAAGGGCCGTATTCGCAAATCACGTCTGTGCGACACCTCCTGCATGCGCTGGCCGCATGGGGACCAAGCGAAGAGGCAGCTTTGCAAGGATCTCACTTCGCCCATGTCGACACAATCCTTGAAGCAACCTGCAGTGCGCATGGCTTCTGAGTCTTCTTCTTGCCGAAGTTTCACTGTGAGCTCAACTTCATTGAGCAATGTTGGGGTTATGCAAAGCGCCTCTACCACTTGAATCCTGAGTCATCTCGAGAGGATCATCTTGAGAGAAATGCTCTGACAGCATTGGATGCGATCCCTCTCGATTCGATGTGGCGGTACATGATTCATCTATAACAAACGAAGCGCGCTGGCGCCGCATGACCCAGGGGGCGTTCAGCCGAAGAATCCGTGATATCAACTCCCACCGTTGGGTGTCGGCTAATTCTACCATACATCCGGGGTCCCTTGTCTCGATTGGGTATATCTCTCACGTGGTCTCATAGATCATCAACGCGTTCTTGACGCGTTCAAGCCTTGCTGGTTATAATTATCCATTATCTCTGTACCTTCCTTCGTTTATGCATAGTCAGGAAACCTTTCTTTGAGCCAGACTTGGCTTGCTCTTAGTTGTAAGCAATGACAGTCTGTGCAAAGAACTTGTCACTGTTGTCCAAGCACTGCCAGGCTATGGCAACTATACCTGGCAAGAACATGTTCCTGATTCACACCAGTATCCAAGAGCCAGTGAATCTGCACATTCATAATGCAGTCAGGTAAGGATGGTGTTGTTTGAGGCAGGTATTGTCATCAGTGTGAGCTACATCATGATCTTCTAGCATAGTTCTCAATAATGGGCATGGCAGTCATGCATTGCTCAGGTTGCTTGTTGTCACTACAGTTCATCATTGGGAATCCCTCTGTTATTTGAGCACAGCTGTTTCCTGTGGTTATAGTGCTGCCAACTTGAATGGCCAAGCTGATCACTTTCAAAAGAATTAAGATATACCCTCTAATAAAATCGCAAAAATTTTGTAGATATTTGCATGCATAGATATCTTCAAATGCCAATGGGCCTTCTGCCAACACAAAGAACAAAAGTTAGTTTTTCTGGAGATACTTGACCGGCTACAAAACAGCTCAAAATTTGAGCTGTTTTGTAGCCAGTCAAATATCTCTTCACTGGCTATATGGATGTCTTAGTGCTGGCAGGGGACCCACTGTTATACATGGATATCTATGTGCTCAAATATTCCCAGAATGTTGTCTATTTTATTTAGCATGATATTGTATTTTTTTCAAAAGTGATCAGGTTAGCTGTTGGCGACATTAGACTGTTACATAAAACAAGGTTTGGTGGTAGTGGATGACTTCCCGTAGGATTTGGAAGAATAAATTCTAATAAACGCGGTGCCAGGTGGAGAGTGAAATTGCAGATTATAATTTTCATATGCATCAAGTTGAGGATTGTTGAAGAGCTGATGATGGGATTGGTAATGTTGCCGGTGATGCCGAAATCAAGGTACAAGGCAAGAGCCAGAAAGAATCAGTCGGAGTTGAAAAAAGTCTGGAATTTGTGTTTAAAATCTGGAGGAGGTCAACCCCTCCTCTAGATTTTGTGTTTGAAGAGGAATCAGAGCACAAAAAAATTTCCAGGGTCTCCAGGGCAGCTCAGCTAACAGTGTTTGGAGTGAAAGTCTATGTTTGAAGACCTTTACAGATGCTGCGGGAAGTCATCCAGTTGGCATCTGGGAGGTATCAAGCAGAAAATGACCTGAGTACATATGAATCAGATATGTGCATAAGTATGTTGCTATGCAGACAGAGGGTTGTGTAGTAAACCAACTTCATTCACCAGATTCATCCCACCATGCTCCAAATACCACTGATCTACTACACATCCCATTGTCAACTATTATTAGTTAAACAGAGAAGACTGTCTAATCTGAACTTCTCTTCATAATAATATACAAACTTGGCTCACTCTACAATCTGAATTAAATTCTGAAAGCTTCACTTAATATGATAGACATGGATTTATTGTTATGGCTATATATTGGATCTAGAGGCTCCAGCACTGATCCCTTGGAGCTCAGACAGAGCTCAGACTGGAGGAGAAAAGATACTCAGCAGGCTGGCTATAACCAATATGTTGTGTGCATTCCAGACAAACTCACCCATACCCTGGGTGCCCTGGACTAACAGTAGTTCTACACCATCCAATCTGTCTGCTGCAAGTAAACAACAGCCAGGAAAGGTTGCCAGTGGATAGACAAGGAAGGTACAGAGATATAGATCATTATAGCTAGCAAGGCTCGAACTTGAACGCGTCAAGAACGCGGTTGATGATCTATGAGACCACGTGAGAGATATACCCAATCGAGACAAGGGACCCCGGATGTATGGTAGAATTAGCCGACACCCAACGGTGGGAGTTGATATCACGGATTCTTCGGCTGAACGCCCCCTGGCATGACCCGCTACTTTGCCATTGTTTGTTCTTTTGATCTTCTGGCATGTGGAAACAACCTTCGATTAATTTTTCTTATGGCCATATCTGCTTCACGGATGGTAGGAGAATTTGGCGTTGAATTTCGCAAGTAATAAGTAGGAATGATTGTAATCTACTCAGGGAGACTGGTCAGAATCCAACTAAACATTCACCCCTTCAAAGTATGTGAATGCATGAAAAGGAGCTGCCATCGACATACACTGACCTTATTTTGTTTGAGAATGGTGAGAAGACGTCGGCCTCGAATATCGCAAGTCATAACTAGGAAACTCCGTTGAGTAGAAGTGACGATGGTTAGAATCCTTCTCGTCTCACCCATGTCTGAGCAGTGAAATATAACACGCCATGTGATGCCCTTGTATGGAAATAAGTTCTATATTTATGACGATGACGTGCGTGCGTTTCAGTGTTAGAGTGGCCTACAGGACCCACTACTAAAGTAGCGGGAATAATTGTAACATTGGCAATTTATTAAATTATGTATTGATCACAACATTTTTCTAGCTTTGCAAATCGTTCGCGTCGATTTATTGATGCGTATGACAAAGGACTCAACGGGCAACAGGCCGCGTGGGCAGCAAGAAAGTATCGCGGCCATCGCGTACTTCCAGAATCATTGATGAATGGTCTTGAAAAGGCAAATTTCAACTAATTTCTTATAATCAATTCTTAAGGTAAACCACACTAATCTACTTATTTCAAGTAAATACATTTCTTGCCTTATTAGTACATAGTTCATAGCAGATCATCGTATGGTGTTGATAGTTGATCAAGTATATACTCATAATCATTCATTATTGAATTCCTCACTCAATACATAATTCTACATGATGCCATTTGGCATACAAGACCTTTTCATGTATATAAAGGGTTCGTATTGAACAAAACTAGAAGAAACTTGCTTTGACACGTTCTACAGGCATTTTTCAGTCGTTTTCCCTGTTTTGGCATGTTACGGTCGCGGAAAAGTAACTCCACGTGATGTTCGCGTGTTATGGATGTCTTCTACCTTAGCCACAAGTGTACCCGAATTACTGATCATCTGTCTTCATTTCTGACCGTGGTAAAAATACATTATAGTAACTTTCTTTGTTCGATACAAATACTTTCTAACCGTGAGAATTCACGATGTCATCGATGACGCGTTATCGTCCATCATCATGGCCTGCGCTGAGGTTTCTGTGTATAGCCAGGCTATACGCTCTCTTTTGACATGGGATGGGTCCATTAGGCTTTTGATGTTTTGTTTGACAGTATTCCCTAGATCTTAAATTACAAGCTGTGTTTCTTCTTTAGTTCGCTTTTTGACCATCTTGGAGTACCAGCATTTCGTCATGTTCATCGTAGCCTCTTCTGATTATTCTGCGTGATATCATATATACATGCAGAAGTCGAGGATGCTGTGATCTAGACCAGATAAGTAGATACCGCAAGTAGAACCACAAACATACAAGTACACCAAACCAATTAGCTCCTCCAATACTGTGCCAAATCATGTATCCGATCCAACACCACCGTAATATATGACGTCTCATTCAACAACGCCTCAAAATGCTTGATCGCCTCCTCCTCCGTCAAGTCCAACCGAAACTTCTCCTGTATCTGCTCATGAACGTCTCGATGCTTGATATCTGGAATATTTGCGTCTACCATCAATGCAACCAAGTTCAGTATCAAGTTCGCGCTTTTCCGAAGAATGCTGAACGCCGTAAAGCAGAAATTTTTGAAGCGTGCGTAGTGCGGTGACTGTGCACCGCCCATACCGTCGACCATCTCTTTACAGACTTTGACCGGAGGTGGGAAGGGTTTTGGGTCACGACCTAGGATGTATCCGAAGTCGACTGCGGAAAAGTCAGTTCAGGAACGTGGACCTACTAGGCTAAACATCATACCGTGGAAGAAATGTCCTAAAAACAGAAAGATCAGGAGAGCAAAACCACGGACATGCCATGGAACTTACCATCTGGCGCTACCAGAAGATTATCCAGATGTCGATCGCCTACTCCAAGCAAGTATGTAACGACGCAATACCCAGCTGTTCAGATTCAACCTCAGGTCAGCCAACCACCCCAGATCTAAAATATCAACCTCACATACCGCAACTTCTCACAAATGTATCAATAACCCCCGGCTCAACGCCACTTGTGCCTATACTCCCCTCATCTGGATTATTCACCCTCAAATAATTCAACAGATTCCCATGCTCGCTGACGATAGCCGCAATCGTCTTGCTCGGGATAAACTGCACCATGCCCTGCAATGGTCCCGTCGCAAGAACGTTATACGGACTCAGCTTCAGATCCAAATTCTCTTTCCTTAGCAGCCGGTCCATGAGCGTAAACAGCTGGATAACCAGCTGATCCTGTCGCATGTCGTCCCCGTCCTTGAAGATTACCGGAAACTCGTACCCGTCGACACACTGAAAATACAGGAGAAGCGGGTAGAGGTTTGACTTGAAGACGGAGGATTTATCTGCGATGATCCCAGTTATCTCAATGCGTGCGTTGAGCGGTAGTGGGAGCGGTGGCATGGATGCTAGGTTGTTCTTGGAGTCAGCAAGGATAGAGTGCAGTTTCTCGATTTTCTTGGGGCGGGGGTCTTTTGACGTCCGGAGTTCTTTGGCGCGTTTTGCGAGGGTATCGATCAGGAGACCTTGCCTTCGCATTAGCTCTCGTCGTTCTGACCCGTTCTCCGACTAGTAATAAAGATTGAGTGAGCATCCATGGCTGGAATTGCCATACAAATGATGCATACCTCCAAAATCTTGTTCATAAACTTAAATACCACCCGTCCATACATCTTTGCCATCACCCGATCCTCCAGTGCAACCTCCACCATCAGGTACCAATACAGCCTATTCCCAAGCACCGGATTCGCCACGCCCCTCACAATCAAGAAATCCGTCAAGCCACTGTCATCATACGAGATTGCGCTTGTCGTCGACCTCGCTGAGCGCTGCTCACTTGCCGCACTCTCGAATTTGAGTGCCTGCACCAGTTGTAGGAGATACAGAAGCAGTTCCTACACAGCTGGTCAGCCTTGACGGCATAACGGAGACACAAAAGGGAAAACGCACGTCATCATCTGCCCTTGTTAGCTGTTTCACCGCAAACGCTCTGACTCGCGAATCAATTGTCCCAGGACCGAGTAACTCCAGTGCATCATCAGTATCGATCTCCGTCCACTGTGGCAGCAGTTCCTCCACCGCCTGCTTCACCTCCGATGGATCTCGCCATGTCACCGACTTGAGGAACTTGGTAAGTCCACGTTTATCTCTTGCGAGGTAGAACCGGAACTTCCAGATGAGATCTTTCTCTTCCGAATTCAGTAGCTGGCTGGGGGAGTAGTTGAGGATCACCTAGGTGAAGGAAGGATAGTGTAAGCATAATGAGTGTATGAATAACGAGAGACCTACACCAAGCTCATCACGAATCTTGGCGTTGGGCTTGAGCTCTCTATCGTATGGGCTGCTTCGGTGGCTGCGAACCAGCCGGCGGTGCTTATCCTCCACCGGATTTTCACGATCAACGTCGGGGTCAATTACCGTCCATAGATTAGAATCTGGGGCGAAAGAAGAGGTTATTGAGGCTGCTACGGAGTTTTGAGAAGTAGTGGGGATTTGGGTAGATAATGTGGATGGCTGTATAGGCAGATCCTAGAATATAACGAAAACGTAGTCAGAAAGTGTAGGTAAAATAGATATGCAACTAGGCGTACTGGTTCGCTGAATATGACGGGGAAGTCGAATCGTGGCAGGTCGATGTAGAGAAAGAGGTTTTCCGATTTCTCTGCTTCTGCCTACACAATTCTATAAACAATGATTCGTCAAAACGAGGAACAACGCACTGCGTGGATCTCCTCCATCTTTCGAAATGCCATCTTATCCAACCAGTCCGATTTTGGCAGGTCCCCGCGTTCATACTTCTTCACCAGCTGAAATTGAGGTATTAAAACACAATCTTTGGTCGGACCGGCCTCACTTGCCTTCTCCAGACGTCCCATCTCATCTCGTGTCTCCAACTTGCTCGGTGTAGTTGATTCAATAGATCCGTCAGCCTCGATGCCAGGCCATAGTACCAGTCGATGTTTGCCTCGGCGTAAGGTCCTGAAGGGTGGCTAAGCTCATAGAACCCCTACATGACTTTGGCACTTACCATTTCTTCCCAAAAAGACGGAACGTCGACCCACCGACTGGAATAGCAGTTCGCGGGCCCCCAATATCCCAGACTGTGAAAGTGATCTGCGAGCTTACTGGCATATCGCAATAGCGAATGGGTAACGTTACCCACTCATTCCAACTACGACGACTACTGAGCTTCGATTGCCACAAACAGACGAACTTGGACGCACGTGTAGTTGTTCTTGAATGCTTTGAAAGATGTGCGGAAAGGGATTGTCAGCGGCTTGTTATCCGCGATGAGCTGGCAGGTAACATATAGATCTGAAAGTGTTCTTGAGCCCAAAGTTATTGCGTACCTCGAGTGAATGACACAAAGAGACTCACGGAAGCTGCACGCCGTGAAACCGAAGCTCTGGTTTCTCCAACAGCTCTGTGAATGGTCGAGGGTGTCTGACGCCTTCAAGTTGGGATCTAATCGTGTGTTGAGGTCGTTGCAGCGACGATATAGGGAACCAAAACATACATCCTGAATGTCACTGGAAGCTTGAGGTGCGAAAGTCTCGCAAAAGTAAAATCGTCCCGATTATCTTTATCCATTCCTATCGAGTTACAGCAAGTATCTCATTCAGATAGTTATACCAGAAGAAGAGGCGGTTTGGCTTTGTTTCCCAGTGTCCCGAGTTGGCAGTCGCAACGACCTCGTTACTTAACACCGCACTCAAGTTCATACAAGACGTCTCTTCAGTCCCCATGCATCACTGTCTACGCATTCCTGAAATCCAGATCAACATTTCTACGCTGATCGTTGTTTTGGCCAACTCGCGGCGCTGGCACGAACTTGCCACAGCTCATCATGATTTCATTTCTTGCTATAAGACGACAGCGTCACAGAACCAGCTCTTGACCTCTTGTGGCGCAATCAAACCACATTCTTACCATTGATTATGTGCATGCCCTCTGATTTTTGGATAATAGTGGAACATACGCCGCCGCATCTTCGTGGGGTCCAGGAGGGTCTACTACTGGTGGCAAGGACTCGTCACCTGAATGTGAAAACCGATGTCCTACCAGGTAACCCGACAATACTGCCATTAGCAGAAGCCGATTGGAGTAGGGTCGACTTCTACGCACACAGAATCCGCTGCTTAGGCGGGCCTGGGCCTGTTCACAGACAATTTGTTGATCAAGACCTCATCCATGCATTCTTTGAACGCAGCCGGACCAAGAATCTATTTCCCAACCTTCAAAGTATCGATTTCGGGATCGAGCACACTGTGCCATATGCTCACGTTTTGCTTGGACCAGCCGTTCGAAATGTCAAAGTTCTCATCTACAATGACAATCCTTTTTTGGATTCATTATGTTCGTCCCTTCTGGGCCTCTCACCCAATATCCAGCACCTGGAGTTTTCGTGTTATGGATTACCAGTTGCACACTCCTCATCTTTCTTCGACTTAGTCTGTGGATTACAAGATCTGCGCACTCTTACAATTGATCGGGCAGCCCACACAGATCGAGTAATAGCTCATTTGGGACATCTTCTGTTGCTCAGAAAACGGATTCTCATTGATACTTTATCCGGTATCTTTCCTCTGGTCACAACCGACAATGGTCGTTTCCCGAGTTTAACAGAATTATCCATGAGGTCCTCTGACTGGTCTGTGTGCGCAACAATCATGGACTCCATGCGCTGTCGCTTCACCGACCTGGCCTTTGAGGCCGTTCATCCAATAGTACCACAACCACTGTCTGCGCTTGCGTGTCTCACGCAGTCCTTCTTACTGTGTTCTCTCCCTGTCACACATCTCCCTTGTTGGTAGAGCAGCTGAGCTTCAGGTTTATGATGGTGGGAGATCGGTTTCTAACGCCTTCCAACCGCTTTTTGCCTGTACTGCATTGAAAAGTGTTCGGCTGGACTCGATGTCACCAATTATCTCGATGATTCTTGGCTCTCGGATGCATCGTGTGCCTGGCCGTTGCTTCGGTCATTAGGATTAACTGGCGTCCGACACACATCTCCAAAGATGACATTGTCTGGATTGGTTCCTTTAGTAAAACGTTGTCCTGATCTCGTTTACATCGAGCTACTTCTTCTATGTCTACGGGTTTTATTGAGTTCTTTCTCAGGCTTTGTATTCAAGTTCCGTTTGCCGGAGGACGTGTATTCGAGAAAGGTGATGAAGGGCTCGTGAAACTTGGTCTGAAAAGTGAGTTTCGTGTCATCCATCCTCTTCCGAAATTATTATAACTACTGGATAACACCAATTGTCGTTGTTTTCACCCAATTCGATAGACTCATTGATAGGAGAGAGGAGGAGTTGACGGAGATTGATGTAAGGAGCAAATCAGAAGAAGAGTTCAGAGCACTTGCCCTTCAACGAGCGAACAATACCTTCCAAAGTTCCTGCATCGATCAGCTGGACAAATTAGGATGCAATCTACCCTATGAGAAAGCGTCTGGTCTGGTACTACTCCCTTATCTACGTATGCTCACACTGATGCTGTCCTTATCAGTTGAGCCTAGTCATAGAGAAACCCTTTCGAAGCTAGTCGATATCACTCAAGAACTTATCAGCCGGCACGTGGAAGGAGACGTCTGGATAGTTTCTGCAATGGCGCAGCGAGCAAGTGCTCAAGCAAAGATCAATTCCTCTATAGAGTCCGTTTGGATTTGTCCTCCCTTTCAGTGCGTTTCTAACATTTCCAAATGTCAAGAGTTCGGCACTATGATTTGGAGAAGTCGTTTAACTTTCATGTTGTTTCCGTGCAGAATACTGGCAAGGACTTGCATCAAGTACCAACTTTTCGGGATCAACGCTCAAACGATGCTTGTCGGCCATCCACATTGACATTACGTCAAGTTGGAATTTTTATGACCCTGACAAGGTAAGTCGATTATGTCCCTCACCATCATGTTATGGTTTACATCCTCATCTAGCTACTCAATGGTGATGAATTTCAGGAGAAGATAACGAAGCTTGTTCAATCCGTTGTCCCTGAGACCGTCTCAGATCTAGGTTCTTGGTTGTTAGTATAATCAACTTGCATGAACTTCAAAGTCCTCATTATTTACCGGTACTTCACCAGCTCTCAAACTATCGGAACGGTCAATAATTCTGTTCACGTTGGATCAGCTTTTGCTTCCGTTATTGCTCTACCGATTGCGGCTATTGGATTGACAGCTATGGCCATTAAGTGGATTAATGACATATATCAGGTAACGTATGCGTAACCTTTCTTCCCATCCTCAACATTCTGACAGTTTCTCATAGTCCTGAGGTCCTGCGTTGTATTGTCGATCTAACGCTCATCATGGACCAGCTATTCTTGGATATTTTGCCTCAAAAGCCACCTCGTCGTTGATTGATATGGCATTAGAAAGCTATAAAGCCTCGAGCGCCCTTTCAATTCATAACGAAATTCGGGAGCACGTCCAGAAGTCAACTTTCGCGCAAATATTGAAATTGAACAATGTGCAACAGAAAGTGGTTGAAATTATTCGAAAGCGATCTCCCCTCCTTCAAGCTAGTGGTGGTGATGAATCACAAGCAGAGAATAGTCGGATAGCTCCCGAACTGTCATCCAATCAAGCAGGATCTAGTCGATCGGAGCAGTCTAATGTAACCAAAGTGCCATCGAAGGTGTGTCTCTCGTCACTTGACGCAACCAGTACGATTAATACTGCGCACTGGCTCAGCTTACTAGCGATTCTCAAGATATCGCGAAAGATCAAACCATTCTTCCCGTTGTTCCAAACACTTCGAAATCACGTCTTCCGCATACAGGTGATATCTTACAGGCCCAGAACGCTCAGGAAGATAGATCAAGGGGATTAAAGGGATCGGGGGGTCTCGAAGTATGTCTACTCATGTCCGGGCTGCGTCTGCAGTTGGTGGCTCTTATTTATACGGGCACCAATTGGTGAATTGTCAGCTGAGCGTTCCGCATCAAACACCACGCCACTTCCTCCACTTTGCGACAGCGGTAATGCGCTTGAGGCAACTACGATCTCAGCACAAGCGAAATCCTCCAATGGCGATGAAGGTCCTTCTACGGTCCGTTGAGCCATTCATACTAGATCTACCATAGCTGACGTTGTATATAGACGACTGAGAAGCGGGATACTCATAATCCGCTTAATCAATCTGAAGTGGAGAGGAAGTGTTGTTGTGCTGTGCAATAGGAAAGCTGCAGCATGACCATGGGATCGGTGACTGCAAATCCTCACTCGTCTATGATTACGAAGAACGATACGACTGGAAACCTATGTAACAAAATGTTTTCCGGACTGCTTCGATGCCCGAGCTTTGATTCCAAATTGTGTTAAAAATTAATGTGTAGCAATACTGGTATGGGGGATCCACTTCGAGGATGGTTGGAAGGAGGTTTGCAACGATGAGTGGAACGGGAGTACGACAGCGAAGCACAACTTGAACCAAAGATAGCAGATCTTAGGGTAAGCAGTTAATCTGTCTAGTCCAAACCTCAGGGTGGCAGGTTCCTTCGCTTCGACATGCCGAATTACTGCTTTCACAATGTCAAAAACGAGATCAAAGGTTGTCGCTAGCAAAATATAAGGGGATGACTTATAAGTTACGCAAGGTAACGGACGGTGCTACAGCATAAGAAGGTATGTGGGTTCAGAAGTGAGGTTGCAATTTTTCACCGGGTCTAGGTATGCGTGGATCAGACAGCAGCTGGAAATAATGAAGAAGCACATGAAGAAGCGACAGGTGATGCCAAATGTTGAGGAGCGACGATACGAAAGGGCAAACACTTCTTCACTCCTCATTCTAAGGCGCTCAGGCCTGAGCTTCCAGCGTCATGACAGCTGATGTAGAAATTGAAATCAGATCTTTCCAGCCTGATCTTGAATAGAAAGCCAGCTCACTACTTCAAGTTACTAGATTGGTTGCACAGATCATATGCGGTATCATATTGCAGTGAGAGATGATCGATCATCATGAGTATGGCAGGGTGCGCAATGCCGTCTGTCAAGCTCTCGAAGTTGGGTCCCAGTTTAATTGTTGTGCGACTCGGAGATCGTGGATGATCTAGTCATGTCCGAGTCCATGTCATCATTGAACTAGCACGCACGTTCACCCGGGCCGGAACCTTCACTGGCCTCGTGTCTTATTCGTGTCAGAATCACCACACATGCTAATTTCCCCTCTCCTTTGTTCCCTCTCAGCAAACTTCTGATAGACATGAAATTTAACTTGAAGCTATTTGCATCGCTCGTTCGCGGTCGTCGGACAAAGGGACAAGTAAAACATTACCTACTTGCAACTTGAAAAGCCAGTGACCGAGTTGTAACACAGGTAACGACCCTCAGTCCAGGGGTAGAAGAACCCGAGGTGGAGGCAGAAGAACCCAATACAGAGGTCGATACAGAGGTCGATACAGAGGTAGCATTTCATACTATACACTGATCATCTGTTTGCAGATGGAAAAGGCTATCGAAATACGCAGGCAATGCACTCACTTTCGTATTCTTGTAATCGGACGAGCAAATGCTGGGAAGACTACACTGCTGAAGAAAGTTTGTGAGACAACAGATGATCCAAGGATTTACGATCCCAATGGGAAAGAGGTTGGTTTTATATTATTATTAATACATAGCCTATCAACCAGTGTTTGAGTTACTATTCTCTAGATCGATGCATCAGTTGTGTCACCCTCTCAGCAGGTATGTCCTTTATTCACCCTTTCAGGCTTCAGGATAAACTCCTGCTTTATCAGCGTGGGCTCCATAACATTGAGAATCAATTGGTGTTTGCAAGCAACCCACAGTTTATCTTTCATGATTCCATGGGATTTGAAGCAGGAGGTACTGAAGAACTAGAAGTTGTCAAAGCCTTCATTGCTAGCCGAGCAAAAGCAACCCATATGTCAAAGCAGCTACATGCAATTTGGTGCATTTTATGTTTGAAATTATTACCACTAAAGAGGTCAAGCTAATGTTTTTATTTGTTGAAACCAGGTATTGTCTTCCTACTGACAGTAACAGACCACTTTTAGCAGCTGACCAAGTTTTCTTTGAGGAATGTGGTACTGGAAAAGGTCAGGCAAACTATTTGCTGATAAGGCTAATTTCTTTAACAGAACCATATATCTAAGTCCCTGTTATTGCTATTTTCACCAAGTTTGATGCTCTCATTACCACTGCATTTGGGGAACTTCGTAAAAAGGGTCTATCAAGGGCAGATGCAAAGGACAAGGCTTCAGGCAATGCAATGATTAAATTGAAGAAGGATTATATTGATCAACTTCATAAATCCAAGTACAAACCCAAGAAGCATGTTTGGCTGAAAGGTGAGTATATATTTAAATTTAAAATGTATCTTGTAACATATCTTCTTAAATATAGACATGCAGCAGGATGTAACAACCTGCCTGGAATTGATTGAAGAGACAGCACAGGCTATTGATGATAGTGCTCTCAAGCTGCTGTTTGTATCTGTCCAACAAAGCAACATCAATCTTTGCATTAGGTCTGCCATAAAAAAGTATTATTTATATGTTTTCTTTGTTAGAAAAATCTCACCCTATCATAGGTCAATTGGTAAACATCACATTAGCCTTTTAAAATGTGGAGGGTGTATATATGACTGTTGTTTACAGGCAGGTTTCAGATGGAGTTGAATAACAACACTCTTTATAGGCTAGTCTGGAACACAGCTATGTGGTTTCCACATGTGTGGGTGAGTTCTCCAGTTGATATAATATTCCCAAAGTATTTACTAACATAATCCATAGTTACATGTAAGCAGAATATGTCTTTGTTTTGATTATATAGTTGCTCTAACAAGTGATCTGGGGAACTTTGATAGTTTGTAAGTGTCTGACTATGACATATGAGGGGAAATTTTGGCTAATATGCTTTATCCATAATCTACCAGTGGGTGAGGATTCCATTACAGTAATAAAAACAGGTGCTCAATAGTGGTTAATGGTGATATTAAACCAAAACAGAATGTATGTGATAAATATTCCTATTCCTAAAAGTGTACTTATATGTTACATAGTATGTAAATTATATGTATAAATAACCATGTTGACTACTACTTACTACTTTGTCATAATTGTCCCAGAATGTAAGTACTTATTCTTGAATAACTGCCCAGCACTCATTGCAACTCTAACAGAAAGTAAGTGGCTGTTTATTGATCAAATCTGTTTTCTCAGTGCTTACTGCAACTTCCACAGGAAGTAAGTGGCTGTTTATTGATCAAATCTGTTTTCTCAGCACTGACTGCAACTTCTACAGCGAGTAAGTGGCTGTTTATTGATCAAATATGTTTGCTCAGCACTGACTGCAACTTCTACAGGGAGTAAGTGGCTGTTTATTGATCAAATCTGTTTGCTC
>QLOJ01002373.1:0-15572 GCA_003313625.1 Tricholoma saponaceum | reverse complement strand
ATTATTCAATCTGATTCGATGGCATGGGAATTGTCATCGAATTAAATATTTACAAGTGGGTCATTTTGCGAATACCACCGAATTAGATCGAAGAAAATAGAAAGGTACTATTTTATTCGACTTGATTCGATCTACTTAGATCCGATTTTCACTGGGATTAAGCATGTGCCAATGATCATGACTGACTCGGACTCGGAGACTCCTTCATTGAACCCCGGCCCAGTATTAGCAAAAAACGTGAATACTAGTACTACAGCATGTCTATACTACTAGCTCGGCTTGTCTCAAGATTCCCATTCTTACGATTATCCATGTCGTCTGCTCAAACCGTTCAAGTCGATCATCTCGAGTTCCTCTCACCAGGGGAGGCACCTGCTTCTGGTTTAGTAACACAATTTGGGAAGTACTAGGAAACAACAGATATCATCTACAAACGGAGGGGAACGTGCGCCAAACAAAACCTTGCTCTGAGCCCTCTCAGAGCGAGAAAATTGATGGTACGTATGACTCCCACGTATTAAATGCAAATGCACCCATGCTCGTGGTGCTCATTCCTGAGCCAGATTCTTGGGAAATGGTACGGGCCAGTGGAATGCCCTCCTCAGGCTCAGGCTCAGCCATTTGCCTTGAGTAGAATTTAATCAACAAAATTTCAAGTTCCTGCAAAACGAGATCTTTGAGTCGCCGAAGAACATCTTCCTTCACTTCTTTGGGCAGGAAATGTGGCAAGTCCACAGCATACACTGTAGAATGTCTGCCAGGCACAGAGAACGGGGCGTGCTTCCAATGTGTTTGTTCAAAAGCGCAGCATGTGAGATGGCACATTGGGCAGCAAAATTTTGAGACCGCTATGGGCACTTTCCCGTCTTTGTGGATGCGCGTCTGTATGATAAGTTGACATGAGATCATCATATCAGTTAAATATTCATGAGAAAGCTGCATACGGCTAAGCTTTGTAGATCAAAGAGCTTGTAGATTAGCTCATCGATCCCCGAATGAAGTTTGTCCTCCTTGGCTTTCGGGTGATTTAATTGTCTGAGGCCATGCCGTGCAAGAATTGAAAGGAGAACGAACAGGCATAGCTCGCAATGCGGAATGCCATTGTACGAAACCTCAGACAACTCACTCCTCTCCTTGAGCTCGGTGGCCAAAGCATCATGACGGCTGCTAGTTGATGGGCCCTGCGTCGTGGCCTGCACAAATGCCAAGATCATCTTTGCAAATTTATGCATTATATAATGTGTTCTCGTCCCCTGTTCACATTTTGTGAGGGTTATAAATCGGATCGCCTTGGCAAACTCCTCAGGCTTGTGACGCGTGCTGGGACAAATGGCGTTCAGCGCCACCTCAATCCCACTCCAAGAGACTTTTGCCTCAGTTGGTGGCGGAACCGTGATGACAACAGAATTAAATAGCATAACCTGGTCAGGGTTTTCCTTGGCAAGGGTAGCGCAATATTGCGAGGTGGTGTGGATTGCGGTAGAGTGGGATACCAGGTATTTGATCCGTCGCAGGTAGTCAAGATACTGTGCATTAGGATGGGCGGCAGGGCTATGACTGGTGTCATGTATCCCCTCATCTTCATCTTCAAAGCCTTGACCAGGTTCGGTGGCCGAGTTACTGTGCTCCCCACATCCAGCAGTATTGTCAATAATCCCAGTAATGTCAATAAACTGAATGCCATAGGTTTTGGCAAAGGTCTTATAAACACTAATTGACTGGAGATCGGTGCTTGGGACAAGGAGAAGGTCATTGATGACCTGGAGGTGAAGACGGAATGCTCGGGATTCGATGGTTTGCCAGAGAAGACAGGCTAGGTTATGAATAAGTGGTAGCCAATTCCTGCGTTCCACAACTCCGCACTTATCATTCAGCTTCGTGAGTGCTGTAGCGTAGCTCATCAAGATCACAACAATGAGGTGGTGAAACTCAATACAGGTATCTTCGTTGTAGATGGTGTACACCCCTGTGTCATTGGCCTTCCTTCTCCACTCACGCTCCAGATTGTTCAGGGTTACTGCGCCCCCAGACTTGGGGTTTTTCAGAGTAAGTCGAAGACGCTCTTCAGGTGAGATCGCTTTCAGCATGAGGACAAGCGACCTGTCACTCCGGGTGGAGTCAGCTGGAAAAATGATTGGCCCTTTTCTGTACGCTGCCAGAATATCATCATTTTTGATCGTGTGAAGTGACGAAAGCAGGCCGATGGAGGACCATGAACTGATCTGTCGGTGCATCCTCTGGTAGCAGCTCGCTGTGATGTAAGAGGAGAACTGAAAATCGACACTGATCAAGTTTGGAGGGGGAATACTACCCACTGCGAGCGGTGAGCGCTCTGTTGAATTAGCTAGAAGGCCCATGAATAAGCAAATGGTGGCCATATGGTCCTGTAAAGTGAAATACGATGCGGCAGTTTTCATACTGTTAGGCATTCAAAGCATTATGTTTATGAACATCCAACCAACCACTGGCAAAAGTAACTTGAAGTGCTCACCAGATGTAGTCCCACCATCGTCCGGCATCCTGACATGCCATCACATCGAGAGCCTGGCCAGATGGGGCCAGGTTAAAGAAAGGCTTTCCCTTGGGCTCGGATGCCTTCTCCTTTCCAGTGGCAGGCGTAGAATGGGTCCCTTCAGGACATTCTTTGCTTTTTTTTTCTGGGTTAGTAACGGACAGGAGGTTGAAAGTCTTGAAATTGCTGCTATGTGGTTTGTTGGAAGGCCACCAGTTGACGTTCTCGGACTGATAGAAATCACAATTGGTAGTCGCGACCACCTCATGGTTCTGTACAGAGAGGGAGGCAAAGGCAGCTAGAAGACTTTCTAGCGACAGTGTTCGGAAAGCAGCCTCTTCCAGTTCTTTATTGGATGCGGCAGATTCAGAACGGTTGTATGGGAGGATGGGGAGACCAACAACATCAGAATTGTACGCGGTTGCAAATATCAGGAGGATGTTCAAGTGTCGGAACAGAGCCTGGGAATCGTCCATCGTTGCTACAGCCCGAAAGTTTAGCAGCTCATGGGCAGCTTTGCCTATATCAACCACTGCCGTCTTCACGCAACCACGAAACAATTTGGCCCTAACCATACTGCCAACGATCAGGAAATTCAAAGACGGGGTGTGGCTACTTATAATCACATAGTACAACAGGGTTCGGAAGACAATATCGCTAAGAGAAACAGGTAAAGCACGTCAATCGGCGGTGGTGATCACCTCAATCGAGGGCGCGATGAGAATCAGCTTTGGTTAACAGTTCGGATGGCTTCGGTTACTAATATTTTGCAGCGAGAGTGCTGGCCCGTGACTCAGACTCCCATCATGATTGGGCGCTATAGCAGAGCGCTCTGCATAGAACCCGGAGCTCGGGCCTAGTGCGTCTGCCCGATTTGGCACTAAGTTAATGCCATTTGGGGAAATGATAAATCTTGACTGCAGCCACTGGTATGATGGGGCCGCTGCTCGGTCAGCTCTACTGTAATACTACAAGTTGGCAACTTACCGCCATACGTTCCATTGTTCTCAGAAAGGAGATCATTTGTTCTGATGACTTCAAGTTTATTCTCGCCGTATCCCTCCAGAACATGGCGTAGGTCCGTTTATTGGTGAAATGGTCGCTTCTTCCGCTCATTGGCCCTTGCTGCGGTACTTCTTACCGGCCTTTTCGAGTATAACCTCGCCCAGCGGGCCAGCCGCTATCAAAGTGGAACCCCCTGGCATTGCTAAGGGTCGGGGGCTAAAGTAGGCCAATCGAGGAGATATCCTGGCTATCTAACAAGGTCGGCTGTTCAGCAGGCGAAGGAGGCGGCGTCAGCTCAGGTGGGGAGCCACTAAACAGGCAGGCATTGGAGTTGTTGGAGTTGTTGGCGTTGGCATCCGTGTTGCCACATACACACCCCACGAGCAGAGGGGCTCGTGCCAGCGTGCCGTTCGTGTAATTGGCACCGAAGCCATCCCTCGCCGTTGGAAGCTACTGTTTGTGAACGTGAATGAATAGCTTGAGTTCAAGATGAAAGCTGTAGAGTCACTGAGGTGATGGAAATGAGGGTAGGGGAGCTGGAAGGCGTTGATGTACTGCAACAAGGGGATGAGTAAAGGAGATCGGAGGAAAGGAGGGAGAAAATTGAAAATTGAAGGGATAACGTATATGGTAACACCAACAACACCGTCGAACACGCCACACTTTCATCCAACACACCATCAGTCGGCGCATACAGCGCATACCCGTTCGTAGAATCCGTCCCAGGCGCCGCTCCCCAACGTAGCCGCAGCTGTGCAATACTATAGAAATACGTTTCCGAGAGCTGTAGTGTTGGAGACCGTTATCTGTAGCAGCGAACACGAACACATGAGCTCAAGTCCACGTTGGGTAGAATAAATGATGTAACAGCAAACCGGACTAGGCCATGGCCACCCCTCCCATCTAAAACTTCAACCACACAGCGCAATCTCCTCATCCACCAATACTGAGCTCATCCTCTATTCTTATGCACAGCTCAAAGGCACCCTCCCTTGCCTCCCTGGCTGCATGGCTCACTCACCTCCCCCAACCCGAACCAACCCTACACTCTGAATTCCATACACCCAGCGCTCGGGGAGAGGGGCGTGGTAGATGGGGGAGATGTACATCACCTCGCCGCTGTAGATGAGAGTTTGGTGGGTTTTACATACGAATTCGACCTGTAAATGGCATGAACTCATAGTGTTAACAGAGAGATGTGTGAGAACACTTAATTTTGTGTTCGTGTTGCATCATTCACGTCTTCAAGTTATTCAGATAACTGTACAAGTGATATAAAATTTATTATTATACTACACATTCATGAACTAGATTTGGACGATGATGAGAAACCCGAATTAAATTGTCTACCGAATGGAACTCACCAATAGTCCACTTTTCCATGCCTATATGTTCTAAGTGTTTTCTATAAAGGCAGCCAGTCAACACCGTACGGTACAGAAAAGGAACTTTGCATGACTTACTGTGCCAATTAGATTTCATCATACGCCTTACGCGACAGAGAACGGGAAACCCAGCGCTTCCCGCCATTATGGAACTTCTCAGGTGGCAAGATACCGGGGTAGGCGTGTAAAGTGTAAAAACGGGAGGGACCCGTTTGGAAGGCCCGCACGGTCCAATGCTTGAAGTGTGTGGCCATCCACAATCCTTGGGGAGAACGATGAAGATATCGACTGAAGGGATCATCCAGCAAGAAATCAAGATATAAATCAACCACCCACCAGATTACCCAATGATACCTGCTGGGGTCTCCAATCTTCGAGACAATATCAGCTCGATGACAACAAATTGAGGCACGAATGCACCAGCGCGCCAGGAAACAACCGATGGACATTTTAGGTCAAAAGATATGAATGGCATAGATAGGTAGGGACATGAGGTTAAACTAAACTAAACAAGAAAACATTGATGGTAGGAGGCAAGGCAGAACAAAAAAAACTTACAAGTAGCAAGGTGGTATAGGGTAAGCGAGAATCTTGTTGGTCGTGGTGGTACTCCTAGTTTCATTTGATGTTGTGTGTTCAACTTGAACTAGAGAGTGAGGTAAAGAAAACCACACCTAGGCCGGGTTGCCAAATGAAGACAGAAAGGAGCCAATTGCATAGTGGTAGGAAGTTGGGAAAGTATATCAGCAGGAACACGAGCAGAACACGTACAGAGCGTATCCAGTAGACGAAGAAATGGTGCAGGTGAGCGTTAATACAAGATTAGTTGCTTTACATCCGACCCGAGATACACCCCGGAAAGGGGCACCTAGACGACAGGCACCCCGTCCAGCTCCTCAGTTCAAATACCCCGCCCGTGGGACGAGACGGAGGGGGAGAGGAAACAATCGAATGCGACTGTCAAGTGGTGCAGTTGGCCCTGAAGAAAAAACGAGGCTAAGGGTTCATTTATGCCGAGGATGGGCAGCTTTGGTCGGACCTAAAGAATGGCGAGATATGTACCATTGTGCGCCGAACAATCTCGTGTTCTAAAGAGTGAATATAGCAAAATACATGACCCTGGTCGCCGTCCGCATCTTCACATCTCACCCTCAACTCTTTCCATCCTGAAATGCAGAAACCAACGTCAGCAACTCCTACCCTCGCTGCCATGATCCACGAGATGGGTCGCAGCCTGTTTTCGAGCAATATCGGAAGACGACCCATTTTACTTGCAAGGGACTCTTGAAAACTTCGGTGATGAGGAGGCATCTGGTGTCTGAAATGTGAACAGAGAGTGATACGGGACATATATGCATTCAGGGCCAACTAGCTAGCCATCTAGATATGCTTCGTGTTTTGTCTACTAGTACTTCTATGGGAATTGGATCAGATGCGGCTCATTCAGATTTATGTCCAACCTACTGACCCGACTTCGCACAACATCGATGACCTCACTACGAAGAAATAATGATGAGAAATAATGCCAGTAAAAGATCGGCAAAAGACCTACCTTATAACCTTTCACGATGATTCAGATGGCGTCTGTGGGGCTTCTCTCCTATTTTGACCTGCCAAGCATCTTTGGCTCTTTCTAGAGTCATAACTTATGACCGTTTTACATCTTCTAGCTACTGCGTGTGTGATAAGTATATACTTGCAGTATGGAAAACACTGGAGATACAAACATGACACCAAACTGATGGTAAATGCATAGGGGGCTGCGTCCCTTGAAGAAGAGGTTCACTCTGGCTCTGCGGAAAGCGCATATCCCTAGCGTGAAAGTTGGTAAACAATACAGCCAGGATGAGCGAACGAGTCATTTTCTGCATAAAAGGCGGAGAGAGTAATACCATACTAGTGACCAAGTTCATTCCTGCTCCCACCCAGCTATCGTATCGCGAACTTGAACCTGTACTTGCACTAACCTGTGACCAGATCCAAGGGCTTTGAATGAAGTACAAGTTGAGTGACGAAGAGTCAAACTCAAGGCAGGGGACAAAGAGTCAAACCTGCATTGGAACCGTTGAACGGAGAGAGGATCTTGTAACACGACTCCAGAAGAAAGTACTGGCTGTAACTTGAACTTGAAGTGGTGAAAATTTGGCCACACTGTCACGGTGGGCCGAACGTTGACTCGGAAATCGGTTGGTCACGGGTTGTAAGTGACTTACTTAGTGCCGAATGTTGCCGAATGTTTATTCAACTGAGGTTAGGGTCAACCACGGCAGAAGCACCGCCATGGCATTGGCAGGTGAATAACTTGAACTTGAACTTGAACTTGTCTGGGCTTTCAGAACTTTCTCCGATCTACTGCTAGTAGCACTGCAGCTCTCACCTAAGGCACTATCTCGCTATTTGTGTGATTTGGCCCTTCCGTGACTGTTTCCCAGTTCCCAGCTCCATTTAAGTTTGACTATTCGTCGCATGCTCTGAGTTTGACTTTTGTCTCTCAATACAAGTACTCTCAGATTTCATCATAATTATCTGTTTCAATCCGTAAACTGTCACTATTTGCCACCGAACTTCTTGTTTGGGAAATGACTCGGAGAATCATCAAGCTCGAGTCAACCCTACATCATTCTGACTCATTCAATTATCATTTCTCCATGTTTCTGGATGAAGTCTTGTCAATCATTTTCACGAACACACTTAAAATCCTAGCCCAGACTCAACGTTATGGACTTGCCACCAGCTTGGTGTCAAGTTTGTGTTTGCGGCCGCACATTCTCTGTGCCACAAGCTTATACTTTCCATAAATGTAGTTGCCAGAAGACGAAGAAACGGCTGTCCGATGCTCTAGAGAAAGCTAAGGAGGCCTGGCAGTCCAACAAGCGTCGAAAAACGGAAGTCACCCAAAATCAAACAGTGCTAAGTTCTGCAGACCAAGGCGCAGCTGTTGAACGAGACTCACATGATGCTCTTACACCTGCCATACAACCTGGGGTGAGACTTATTATTTAATGCAAGTTTAGTACTCATTATACCTGGCAGAGGAATGATGAAGACTTAGCTCAATCCCTGGCGGAGCACAGGCGTCGCCGGGAAAATCGACAACTACCGAAGCGCTATCAGGATATGCTACCTGAACCTCCAGCGGCACTTCCTCCAGTACCCCTGCAGGTCATGTCGGAATGTGCACCATCCACATATCCCGCCACTGTAGTGGCATCACCCTCGTCCCAGCAGTTGTCGAAAGTTTATCCTCCTGTCAGAATGATTCTGAAATCTGCGTGGAATACATTTGGGCTTTTCCGGCAGTATCATGCATCTCGCTTCCCAGACCACGATCCCAATGACAATATAACACAGGCTGACCTGATGGAAACATCCTCGGATACTACTTTCAACCATCCTGGTAGCTCTTACTACCCATATCCAACCCAATCGTCGTTTTTGCTCGGAGAATGGTATTGGAACGGCGGGATTAAGAAATCACAGTTAGACTTCCAGAACCTCCTCAAGATAGTCGGACATCCAAGCTTTCGACCAGAGGAGGTCGCAGGGACAAATTGGCGGCTTATTGACAGGCAACTGAGCGGAGACCGACCGCGCGAGGATGGCTGGGAAGATGAAGAGGATACTGGCAGCTGGGTCAAAACCCCAATCAGGTTCAAGGTTCCATTTCAAAAAAGGGCGCTACATCCAGGACAGAAGGAATTTGATGCAGGAATCCTTCATCACCGCAAGTTGGTGTCTGTAATCAAGGAGAAAATTATGCAACCCTCAAGCCATCCACACCTCCATTTTGAACCGTATAAGTTATTTTGGCAGCCGAATGAAGGTTCTGAACCAGTCAGAGTTCAGGGAGAACTGTATACTTCAGACGCTTTCATCGATGTTCACCGTGACCTTCAAGAATCTCCCAGCGAGCCGGGGTGCGATCTTCCGAGGGTTGTAGTGGGTCTTATGTTTGCCTCGGATAGTACGCAGCTCGCGGCTTTCAGCAATGCCAAGGTATGGCTGATTTATCTCGCGCTGGGGAATGAGTCAAAGGATAGAAGGTCAAAACCATCCTGTCAAGCGTTTGAGCATGTCGCATACTTGGAGGTGGTGAGTCAAACCTCTTTGGCTTTCCGCTATGTATGCAATTCTCAATTCTGTTCAACGATAGCTCCCAGATGCATTTAAAGCCTTTGCCACGGAGCATATTGGTGGGAAGGGCCCAAGCGACGCATTTATGTCCCATTGCAATCGAGAAATGTACAATGCTCAGTGGGCAATCATCCTTGATGATGAATTCCTGGAATCATACGAGCATGGAATGGTGATTCACTGTTGCAATGGCATTTGACGTCGTTTTTATCCTCGCATATTTACATATTCTGCGGACTACAAGGAGAAGTAAGCAATGACTTAGTGGCTAGTATCTAGCATAACTGAAAATATTCACAGAATTCTTATAGCTAGCATTCGGAATCTCGGTCGGTGTCCCTGTCCCCGTTGTCTGATACCGTTAGATCGCGTGGCAAACATGGGGAAGTATCGAGACATGGAACAGCGAAGGACTCTCGCTCGAATTGATGATGTGAAACGTCGTAGCCTTGTTAAGGCTGCGCGCGAGAAGATATATGAGCAGAACTATGTGGTTGATAGTAAGTCTGTAGAACGTCTCCTGCAAGAAGACTCTCTTGTTTCAACAGCAGTATGTGTTTTCTTTTCTTCGCTGGGACTTGAAAGGCTCACACTGTATTAGAACGCTTTTTCAAGCAAGCTAGTGCCATTTGGTTTCAACATGTTTGACATGCTCGTCGTGGATCTCATGCATGAGCTTGAACTCGGTGTCTGGAAGGCCATTTTTATCCATCTACTACGTATTCTAGACTGCAAGAATGAAGGTCTCAAGCATGAATTAGATAGACGGCAAGCACCGTTTTGAAACCAGAAGGCTGATTCTGATATTTCCAACAGGTTTCAAGAAATACCTCCCTTCGGGATTGATGGAATAAGAAAAATAAGGTCGAATCGGTCGGAACTGAAGAAGGTGACGGCCCATGACTACGAGGATATGCTACAGGTGAATGTCATTACTCAATATTCTAGACTTGACTAACGCCCATTCATATAGTGCGCTATTCCCGTTTTTGATGGGCTATTGCCTGAACCCCACAATACATGTGTTCTGACGCTTCTATTTGAATTGGCCCACTGGCACGGTCTTGCCAAACTCCGCATGCACACTGATGTAACTCTGGATGTTTTATCCCGAGTCACTACATCCCTGGGCACTGTTATACGCACATTTCAGGAGAAATCATGTGCAGTGTTTGAGACTCGTGAACTGGAGCGCGAGCGGGCAGCTCGACAACGGCGTCAGGAGAATTCCGCGACTGGCATGGCATCAGGATCAAGAAAATCTACAGAACCCAAAAGTAAAGCATGGAAGCGGAAGGAGCTCAGTCTAAGGACGTATAAATACCATGCGCTTGGAGATTATGTTGGCACCATCCGACGCTATGGTACAACTGACTCATATTCTACTCAGCCAGTAAGCTTTTATATGTGATTGTGCGTGATGTTGCTTACCATTGCGATGGGCATCAGAGTGAGCTGGAGCACCGTAAGTCTAAAGCTCGGTCGCTTCGTACTAGTGGCCGATCCATACCACAGCAACTGTCAAGAATCGAACGACGACAGCATCATATCGGCATGATCCGTGAGAGGCTGAATCCCCATCGACATGGCTTGCCAGTGGCCTCTGAAATAAACCTAGAGGACGTTACGCATGATCCCAGGGTGCAGTATAACATTGGGAAGTCACAGAAATATCCTGTGCATATACCTACCTTTCTGCAAAAGAATAACGGTGATCCCGCAACCAAGGCAAGCAGTCTTCTCATTCTTCCAATCGCAATTTGTAACTGATCCCTCTCACACAGAATTTTTTACCAAAGTTAAGGGAGCACCTGCTTCCTTGAATCCAAGCGGCACTTCTCCAAGAAGCAGATTTACTTCCAGAATCTTCTGGCTTCGGAATAGCCTCGGGTGCTGGAACCTTCCATAACCTTGACAAAAATGCGTGCAATTTTGTGTTTTTCGAGAAAGAATGCGTATACGAGCATAAGCTTATTCGATTCCATTTCACCACTTATGATGTGCGGCGCGGAACTGACATTGTTAACCCCGGGACGTCTCGTTGCAATGTCATGCTTCTTGCAGACGAAGCGGAAGGATCAGCCGCTTCTTCGAATCCGCATCATTTCTTGTATGCGCGGGTTCTAGGCGCATATCATGTAAATGTGATTTACACCAGGCCTGGTATGTGTGATTTTAAAGGTCGCCGCTTCGATTTCTTGTGGGTGCGATGGTTTGAGCTCATTGACCCTGCGTCTTCTGGGTGGAGTAGTTTCAAGTTGGACTCCGTCCGATTTCCTCCCATGAACGAAAATGGCTCATTTGGCTTTGTGGATCCGAAAGATGTCTTGCGTGGGTGTCACATCTTACCAGCATTTGCAAGAGGAAAACGACAAGAGAATGGGATTGGTATCTCACGCTGTGCTAAGGATGGTAAAGATTTCAATCAATACTACGTTGGGCGGTGAGTCCATTGCCTATTTGATAGTTCTGATTAGATTCTACCTCCCCAGGTTTTCCGACCGGGATCTTCTCATGCGCTACCATTGGGGGCTAGGTGTTGGCCACCTTCAGGCCCATCAGCCAGCATCCACTCCGGTCTGTGTTCCTGATATCGCTGAGGATGCCCAGGATACACAGTTTCCAGATGTTGATTTACGGGAGGCATTGGGAGAGCCTATTATGCAAGCTGATGACCGAAGCAGCGATGTATGCTATGACTCGGACAACCCAGAACTTGGATTGGAAGACCGTGACTTGGAAGGGTGGGAAGACATTGATATGGAAGACTTAGATGAGGATGAGGCCATAGTGGATGAGGAATACTAAGCTACCTCAAAAACCTGACATCTGTCATCCGCTTCCTCAGTTTGCTTACTTCTTTGGAATGATAATTATTTAATGTGCATATTCGCTACGAGTCCGAGTCTACCCGGATGTTACCTTGCTGGCAAGCTACCCCCAAAAGCTAAAGTTCACACAAATCTCAACATGGGCTAGTTCTATTCTTAGTTTTCAATCGTCCTCTTCCAACTTCCAATGACAGAATATATATGTGGAGTACTCGGAAGTACTCATCGGACTCAGTCAAACCGTGACTCCTCACGTAGGCTGGTCACGGACTCGGATTTCTTCCAAACGACGATGCTGCTCTCCTTTGCCCCTAAAGACTTGGATCATCGCCGCGGGCCCTTTCCAGCTCTGGCATATCGTTTGGCGGTGGACAAGTCACGCCACGCAACCTCACCCACAGCCCGCTCAATCGCAAAGTCTTACGAAAACTTCTTCGGCACCCTCAGGCTACACTCCGAGTCGAGTCATCCGCAATTCTAAGTTTGTCAACGGGGCGTTTGCAACTTGGTTCCCCAAGATGTAGAGCTGGGTATGCCATGTACTTCAAGTTATTTACTACTACATTGTTGTTTTTCAAAAGTCTCGGAAGTAGTCATCCCTCATTGCTACTTACGTGCCAACAAAAGAAGAGGTAATGCTGTTCCATACTGGTAAACACCTTATTTTGGTCGTTGATATTTCACAAGTTCGAAATTAGATCTTCTCCGGTATTCATCCTCTTCCACCACTGTGACCATGCACACCAAAACTTCTCGACATTGCGACGAATCCTACGCGTTACGCACGTCCCGAATTCCTCGATGCAGTCGCGAATGAAACACTGTTATCAATGATTGTTGATGCAGAGTGTGGTATGCCACTAGACCTGGGGAAGTGGGAATCGTTATGGGAAGAGAGCGTGGATTCACCCTGAGGTTCACCCTTCCTCTTCAACGCAGTATGGCGCTGAACTCAAACTATCCCCAAGCAAGCATTAAATCCAGAGCCTGATGATCTTCTTCTGCTTGATCTCAAGGATGCCGACCTTCTCCTTGATCCTACCAGCTCTTCTGACAGTACGCGAATGGGTCATCCAGCGCGAACAGCCCAGCAACACCTCTAGTCCACGTCCCGTGGCTTCGCAAAACGGAATACATTAGTAGAGAAGGGGTAATGCAATCTAGGAACCATGTACCGTGTGTCCCATTACCCCACACTGTCCTTTCACCCATTGAGTTCTGTCCATGTCATGTCTCAACTATGGCTATGGGTTATGGGATTCCGAGCCTGAGTCCAGAGAGTTATGGGACTGGTAATGGAGTTGGTGGACACTAAAAATCCATGGGTTATTACAGGTTATGGGTTGTCACAAGTATGGTTAGGACAGTATAGGCTAACTTGAACAAGTTGAATTGTTGAAAGTAGTGGGAATCTCAAATTGAACTTTAGCCTGAGAGATTACCCGGCCAGTGATCGGTAACTGTCACGGTGACCAATGACATAATATATGCCCGGCCCTGAAGCGATAGGTGTATCATATAGTAGAGCCTGAGTAAAGCCTGAGGCCTCAGGCTTGAGAGAGGGACTCAGGCTCGCCGCTGTCCGAGTCACCCGAAGTAATTGGATCAAACCGAAGGTCAATCATTTAGCGTCGAGTCTTCTCAGTCAGAGAGCTAATCCTGATCTCAGTTTTGAATGATGACCCAAACTACAGCGAAGTTCTATGATGAATCAGTGAACCCAAGCATGGATGCTCAGACGAATGTGCAGGAGAAATCTGAAGAGATGCACGAGGAATTCTGTCACATCTGTATGCTCCTCATCTTTGCTACTGCATACAATATGGATGGTCTCCCCTTGCTCCTCGACAAGTCCTATAACCATGAATGCAATCAGAACGAGGGCGCCTATCTTGATGAACGAGTGACTCCCTATAGAGTTCTAAATGCGCTTGCCACTGTCTTCGCCCGGAATGACGAGATTATTGCAGCTGCGGAATTCTTTCCCGACGTTTTAATAGCATTGCAGGTAATAGAAACGATGTCAATATAGCAATTTCACTGATGATTAATTTTCCGGCGCTCAAGAACCCTGAATGGAGCGATGAAGTCATTCTGCCAGAGGATTCCGCAATTCCTTGCTGCGCTCTTAATGTCGTGGAGCCTGCAATTGATAAAGGGCAGTGGTGGGATTACATCTGGTAAGCATTTGCCTCCTGTTGAGTCACGCTAAACATAACAACGGAGCGCCTATCAGTGGACAAGCATCATCGGATTTCCCCCTCCAAGCCCACATAGAGACGGTGTTCTCATTTATGAGCCATCTGACGTCCTCGGCGAAGAAACTCTCATCGTCCAACACTGGAGATGCCCCTCCAGCTCTCACGGTTGGCCTGGAGTTTCGATTTACTTCATATATCGTAGCCAGTTGCTGGCGAAAGATCCAACTCCGGATTAGTTCCTGGGCTTCCATCGGCTTTATTTTCCATCTTTTCTCCATTGACGATGAAGACATCCTTGAGACGTACCGATCACTGGCTCCCCTTCCATCCCACGCCAACCGAAGTGACAGGCTGCTGGTGCTCATGCTGGGAGCCATTTCAACTGACGAGCTTCGTCACGTTACTCAGCACTACCCTGGTTCCGGCTCCATGGCCTTGGACAATCTGGTGCGAGAGTGGAATAAGCAGGCCAGGGAGTCGGAGGTGAACACCATCTACAACGAAGATACCTGCATTGAGTTTCACCACTTCCTAGTTGCTATCCTGATGAGCTATGCGACGGCGCTCACAAATGTGAATCGTAGCTGCTCAGTTGCAGATAGGAGGAAGTGGCTACCGCTTGTCCACAATTTCGCTTGTCTTCTGTGGCAAGTGATAGGATCTCATGCATTCTGTCTTCATTTGGATGTTATCTCGAAGCTTCTCCAGATTCCCAGCTACCACACAGTCTCCGCCTATCAGGCATTCACTACTTCCCATGACCTCCACTTCACAGATTCAACTGGCATAAGGGGTCCAGATGAGCGGTTTGCCTTTCAGGACGAGGCTGATACATACATGGCCGCTTTCGAGACGGGCGCCAATCCTTCGGTAGAGTTTGTGGGGTTCATCCGCCGCCAGGTTATTTACTTGAGAGCAATCTCCGTTTTGGGGCAGTACTGCACCGTGGTAACGCCACCAGTGATATCTGAAATGTGTCAAGCACTCCTTATGCCCCTACCGCCCTCTAACGAGATTGTTTTGTGGGAGGGTATTGAGGCGGTGCTCAGTGGCGTTTTGTGCGATGCAATGCCTCAGAAGGACTTGGAAGACGTCATCACGGACATCATCGCCCAGAAATGCCATGAAGGGGCGAAAATCCATTACATCTTTGAAAAGGTTGGGCAAATTAAAGATAGCCGCCGGAAAGGCGTGAGATACCCTGGCGTTGTGCACTGCGAGGCTGCATTGGCGTTGATGACTCTGGCTGATGCTCGACGTTGAGATCAACCTAAAACAAAAACACAAACCCTAAATTTTCAGGTGTGTTCGTAATGCGAGGGTTCGCTTAGGGGGCCTCGGATCGTCCTTCTAAGGTGCAACAAAACAAACAAAGGTGCGCACGATAGCGCAGTAGAATGCGGAATGCGGAATAGGAAGGGGAGTCGCAGTACAACTTGCACAAGGTTATGCGGAACCCGCGATAGCCTGTGACTTATAATCTGGAAAAAGCGCAACAAATCGG
>QLOJ01002372.1:699-13762 GCA_003313625.1 Tricholoma saponaceum | reverse complement strand
TAAGTTAATGCCATTTGGGGAAATGATAAATCTTGACTGCAGCCACTGGTATGATGGGGCCACTGCTCGGTCAGCTCTACTGTAATACTACAAGTTGGTGACTTACCACCATACATTCCATTGTTCTCAGAAAGGAGATCATTTGTTCTGATGACTTCAAGTTTATTCTCACCGTATCCCTCCAGAACATGGCGTAGGTCCGTTTATTGGTGCAATGGTCGCTTCTTCCGCTCATTGGCCCTTGCTGCAGTACTTCTTACTGGCCTTTTCGAGTATAACCTTGCCCATCATACGCCTTACGTGACAGAGAATGGGAAACCCAGCGCTTCCCACCATTATGGAACTTCTCAGGTGGCAAGATACCAGGGTAGGTGTGTAAAGTGTAAAAACGGGAGGGACCCATTTGGAAGGCCCACACGGTCCAATGCTTGAAGTGTGTGGCCATCCACGATCCTTGGGGAGAACGATGAAGATATCGACTGAAGGGATCATCCAGCAAGAAATCAAGATATAAATCAACCACCCACCAGATTACCCAATGATACCTGCTGGGGTCTCCAATCTTCGAGACAATATCAGCTCAATGACAATGAATTGAGGCATGAATGCACCAGCGCGCCAGGAAACAACCGATGGACGTTTTAGGTCGAAAGATATGAATGGCATAGATAGATAGGGACATGAGGCTAAACTAAACTAAACAAGAAAACATTGATGGTAGGAGGCAAGGCAGAACAAAAAAAACTTACAAGTAGCAAGGTGGTATAGGGTAAGCAAGAATCTTGTTGGTCATGGTGGTACTCCTAGTTTCATTTGATGTTGTGTGTTCAACTTGAACTAGAAAGTAAGGTAAAGAAAACTACACCTAGGCTGGGTTGCCAAATGAAGACAGAAAGGAGCCAATTGCATAGTGGTAGAAAGTTGGGAAAGTATATCAGCAGGAACACGAGCAGAACACGTACAGAGCGTATCCAGTAGCCAAAGAAATGGTGCAGGTGAGCGTTAATACAAGATTAGTTGCTTTACATCCGACCTGAGATACACCCCGGAAAGGGGCACCTAGACGACAGGCACCCCGTCCAACTCCTCAGTTCAAATACCCCGCCCATGGGACAAGATGGAAGGGGAGAGGAAACAATTGAATGCAACTGTCAAGTGGTGCAGTTGGCCCTGAAGAAAAAATGAGGCTAAGGGTTCATTTATGCTGAGGAAGAGCAGCTTTGGTCGGACCTAAAGAATGGCGAGTTATGTACCATTGTGTGCTGAACAATCTTGTGTTCTAAAGAGTGAATATAGCAAAATACATGACCCTGGTCACCATCTGCATCTTCACATCTCACCCTCAACTCTTTCCATCCTGAAATGCAGAAACCAACATCAGCAACTCCTACCCTTGCTGCCATGATCCATGAGATGGGTCACAGCCTGTTTTTGAGCAATATCGGAAGACGACCCATTGTACTTGCAAGGGACTCTTGAAAACTTTGGTGATGAGGAGGCATCTGGTGTCTGAAATGTGAACAGAGAGTGATACAGGACATATATGCATTCAGGGCCAACTAGCTAGCCATCTAGATATGCTTTGTGTTTTGTCTACTAGTACTTCTATGGGAATTGGATCAGATGCGGCTCATTCAGATTTATGTCCAACCTACTGACCCGACTTCGCACAACATCGATGACCTCACTACGAAGAAATAATGATGAGAAATAATGCCAGTAAAAGATTGGCAAAAGACCTACCTTATAACCTTTCACGATGATTCAGATGGCATCTGTGGGGTTTCTCTCCTATTTTGACCTGCCAAGCATCTTTGGCTCTTTCTAGAGCCATAACTTATGACCGTTTTACATCTTCTAGCTACTGTGTGTGTGATAAGTATATACTTGCAGTATGGAAAACACTGGAGATACAAACATGACACCAAACTGATGGTAAATGCATAGGGGGCTGTGTCCCTTGAAGAAGAGGTTCACTCTGGCTCTGCGGAAAGCGCATATCCCTAGCATGAAAGTTGGTAAACAATACAGCCGGGATGAGCAAACGAGTCATTTTCTGCATAAAAGGCGGAGAGAGTAATACCATACTAGTGACCAAGTTCATTCCTGCTCCCACCCAGCTATCGTATCGCGAACTTGAACCTGTACACTAACCTGTGACCAGATCCAAGGGCTTTGAATGAAGTACAAGTTGAGTGACAAAGAGTCAAACTCAAGGCAGGGGACAAAGAGTCAAACCTGCATTGGAACCATTGAACAGAGAGAGGATCTTGTAACACGACTCCAGAAGAAAGTACTGGCTGTAACTTGAACTTGAAGTGGTGAAAATTTGGCCACACTGTCACGGTGGGCCAAATGTTGACTCGGAAATCGGTTGGTCACAGGTTGTAAGTGACTTACTTAGTGCCAAATGTTGCCAAATGTTTATTCAACTGAGGTTAGGGTCAACCATGGCAGAAGCACCGCCATGGCACTGGCAGGTGAATAACTTGAACTTGAACTTGAACTTGTCTGGGCTTTCAGAACTTTCTCCGATCTACTGCTAGTAGCACTGCAGCTCTCACCTAAGGCACTATCTCGCTATTTGTGTGATTTGGCCCTTCTGTGACTGTTTCCCAGTTCCCAGCTCCATTTAAGTTTGACTATTCATCACATGCTCTGAGTTTGACTTTTGTCTCTCAATCCAAGTACTCTCAGATTTCATCATAATTATCTGTTTCAATTCATAAACTGTCACTATTTGCCACCAAACTTCTTGTTTGGGAAATGACTCGGAGAATCATCAAGCTCGAGTCAACCTTACATCATTCTGACTCATTCAATTATCATTTCTCCATGTTTCTGGATGAAGTCTTGTCAATCATTTTCACAAACACACTTAAAATCCTAGCCCAGACTCAACATTATGGACTTGCCACCAGCTTGGTGTCAAGTTTGTGTTTGCAGCCACACATTCTCTGTGCCACAAGCTTATACTTTCCATAAATGTAGTTGCCAGAAGATGAAGAAACAGCTGTCCGATGCTCTAGAGAAAGCTAAGGAGGCCTGGCAGTCCAACAAGCATTGAAAAACGGAAGTCACCCAAAATCAAATAGTGCTAAGTTCTGCAGACCAAGGCGCAGCTGTTGAATGAGACTCACATGATGCTCTTACACCTGCCATACAACCTGGGGTGAGACTTATTATTTAATGCAAGTTTAGTACTCATTATACCTGGCAGAGGAATGACAAAGACTTAGCTCAATCCCTGGTGGAGCGCAGGTGTCGCTGGGAAAATCGACAACTACCGAAGCACTATCAGGATATGCTACCTGAACCTCTGGCGGCACTTCCTCCAGTACCCCTGCAGGTCATGTCAGAATGTGTGCCATCCACATATCCCACCACTGTAGTGGCATCACCCTTGTCCCAGCAGTTGTCGAAAGTTTATCCTCCTGTCAGAATGATTCTGAAATCCGTGCGGAATACATTTGGGCTTTTCCAGCAGTATCATGCATCTTGCTTCCCAGACCACGATCCCAATGACAATATAACACAGGCTGACCTGATGGAAACATCCTTGGATACTACTTTCAACCATCCTGGTAGCTCTTACTACCCATATCCAACCCAATCGTCGTTTTTGCTCAGAGAATGGTATTGGAACGGTGGGATTAAGAAATCACAATTAGACTTCCAGAACCTCCTCAAGATAGTCGGACATCCAAGCTTTCGACCAGAGGAGGTCGCAGGGACAAATTGGCAGCTTATTGACAGGCAACTGAGCGGAGACCGACTGTGCGAGGATGGCTGGGAAGATGAAGAGGATACTGGCAGCTGGGTCAAAACCCCAATCAGGTTCAAGGTTCCATTTCAAAAAAGGGCGCTACATCCAGGACAGAAGGAATTTGATGCAGGAATCCTTCATCACCGCAAGTTGGTGTCTGTAATCAAGGAGAAAATTATGCGACCCTCAAGCCATCCACACCTCCATTTTGAACCGTATAAGTTATTTTGGCAGCCAAATGAAGGTTCTGAACCAGTCAGAGTTCAGGGAGAACTGTATACTTCAGATGCTTTCATCAATGTTCACCGTGACCTTCAAGAATCTCCCAGCAAGCCGGGGTGTGATCTTCCGAGGGTTGTAGTGGGTCTTATGTTTGCCTCGGATAGTATGCAGCTCGCGGCTTTCAGCAATGCCAAGGTATGGCCGATTTATCTCGCGCTGGGGAATGAGTCAAAGGATAGAAGGTCAAAACCATCCTGTCAAGTGTTTGAGCATGTCGCATACTTGGAGGTGGTGAGTCAAACCTCTTTGGCTTTCTGCTATGTATGCAATTCTCAATTCTGTTCAACGATAGCTCCCAGATGCATTTAAAGCCTTTGCCATGGAGCATATTGGTGGGAAGGGCCCAAGCAATGCATTTATGTCCCATTGCAATCGAGAAATGTACAATGCTCAGTGGGCAATCATCCTTGATGATGAATTCCTGGAATCATACAAGCACAGAATGGTGATTCACTGTTGCAATGGCATTTGACATCGTTTTTATCTGCATATATACATATTCTGCGGACTACAAGGAGAAGTAAGCAATGACTTAGTGGCTAGTATCTAGCATAACTGAAAATATTCACAGAATTCTTATAGCTAGCATTCGGAATCTCGGTTGGTGTCCCTGTCCCCATTGTCTGATACCGTTAGATTGCATGGCAAACATGGGGAAGTATTGAGACATGGAACAGTGAAGGACTCTCACTTGAATTGATGATGTGAAACATCGTAGCCTTGTTAAGGCTGTGTGCAAGAAGATATATGAGCAGAACTATGTGGTTGATAGTAAGTCTGTAGAACGTCTCCTGCAAGAAGACTCTCTTGTTTCAACAGCAGTATGTGTTTTCTTTTCTTCGCTGGGACTTGAAAGGCTTACACTGTATTAGAACACTTTTTCAAGCAAGCTAGCGCCATTTGGTTTCAACATGTTTGACATGCTCGTCATGGATCTCATGCATGAGCTTGAACTTGGTGTTTGGAAGGCCATTTTTATCCATCTACTACATATTCTAGATTGCAAGAATGAAGGTCTCAAGCATGAATTAGATAGACGGCAAGCACCGTTTTGAAACCAGAAGGCTGATTCTGATATTTCCAACAGGTTTCAAGAAATACCTCCCTTTGGGATTGATGGAATAAGAAAAATAAGGTCGAATCGGTTGGAACTGAAGAAGGTGACGGCCCATGACTACGAGGATATGCTACAGGTGAATGTCATTACTCAATATTCTAGACTTGACTAACACCCATTCATATAGTGCGCTATTCCCGTTTTTGATGGGCTATTGCCTGAACCCAACAATACATGTGTTCTGATGCTTCTATTTGAATTGGCCCACTGGCATGGTCTTGCCAAACTCCGCATGCACACTGATGTAACTCTGGATGTTTTATCCCAAGTCACTACATCCCTGGGCACTGTTATACGCACATTTCAGGAGAAATCATGTGCAGTGTTTGAGACTTGTGAACTGGAGTGCGAGCGGGCAGCTTGACAACGGCGTCAGGAGAATTCCGTGACTGGCATGGCATCAGGATCAAGAAAATCTACAGAACCCAAAAGTAAAGCATGGAAGCAGAAGGAGCTCAGTCTAAGGACGTATAAATACCATGCGCTTGGAGATTATGTTGGCACAATCCGACACTATGGTACAACTGACTTATATTCTACTCAGCCAGTAAGCTTTTATATGTGATTGTGCATGATGTTGCTTACCATTGCGATGGGCATCAGAGTGAGCTGGAGCACTGTAAGTCTAAAGCTCGGTCGCTTCGTACTAGTGGCTGATCCATAGCAACTGTCAAGAATCGAATGACAACAGCATCATATCAGCATGATCCATGAGAGGCTGAATCCCCATTGACATGGCTTGCCAGTGGCCTCTGAAATAAACCTAGAGGACATTACGCATGATCCCAGGGTGCAGTATAACATTGGGAAGTCACAGAAATATCCTGTGCATATACCTACCTTTCTGCAAAAGAATAATGGTGATCCCACAACCAAGGCAAGCAGTCTTCTCATTCTTCCAATCGCAATTTGTAACTGATCCCTCTCACACAGAATTTTTTACCAAAGTTAAGGGAGCACCTGCTTCCTTGAATCCAAGCGGCACTTCTCCAAGAAGCAGATTTACTTCCAGAATCTTCTGGCTTTGGAATAGCCTTGGGTGCTGGAACCTTCCATAACCTTGACAAAAATGCATGCGATTTTGTGTTTTTCGAGAAAGAATGTGTATACGAGCATAAGCTTATTCGATTCCATTTCACCACTTATGATGTGCGGCGTGGAACTGACATTGTTAACCCCGGGACGTCTCGTTGCAATGTCATGCTTCTTGCAGACGAAGCGGAAGGATCAGCCGCTTCTTTGAATCCGCATCATTTCTTGTATGCGCGGGTTCTAGGTGCATATCATGTAAATGTGATTTACACCAGGCCTGGTATGTGTGATTTTAAAGGTCGCTGCTTCGATTTCTTGTGGGTGCAATGGTTTGAGCTCATTGACCCTGCGTCTTCTGGGTGGAGTAGTTTCAAGTTGGACTCCGTCCGATTTCCTCCCATGAACGAAAATGGCTCATTTGGCTTTGTGGATCCAAAAGATGTCTTGTGTGGGTGTCACATCTTACCAGCATTTGCAAGAGGAAAATGACAAGAGAATGGGATTGGTATCTCACATTGTGCTAAGGATGGTAAAGATTTCAATCAATACTACGTTGGGCGGTGAGTCCATTGCCTATTTGATAGTTCTGATTAGATTCTACCTCCCCAGGTTTTCCGACTGGGATCTTCTCATGCGCTACCATTGGGGGCTAGGTGTTGGCCACCTTCAGGCCCATCAGCCAGCATCCACTCCGGGCTGTGTTCCTGATATCGCTGAGGATGCCCAGGATATACAGTTTCCAGATGTTGATTTATGGGAGGCATTGGGAGAGCCAATTATGCAAGCTGATGACTGAAGCAGCAACGTATGCTATGACTCAGACAACCCAGAACTTGGATTGGAAGACCATGACTTGGAAGGGTGGGAAGACATTGATATGGAAGACTTAGATGAGGATGAGGTCATAGTGGATGAGGAATACTAAGCTACCTCAAAAACCTGACATCTGTCATCTGCTTCCTCAGTTTGCTTACTTCTTTGGAATGATAATTATTTAATGTGCATATTTGCTACGAGTCTGAGTCTACCTGGATGTTACCTTGCTGGCAAGCTACCCCCAAAAGCTAAAGTTCACACAAATCTCAACATGGGCTAGTTCTATTCTTAGTTTTCAATCATCCTCTTCCAACTTCCAATGACAGAATATATATGTGGAGTACTCAGAAGTACTCATCGGACTCAGTCAAACCGTGACTCACGTAGGCTGGTCACGGACTTGGATTTCTTCCAAACAATGATGCTGCTCTCCTTTGCCCCTAAAGACTTGGATCATCACCGCGGGTCCTTTCCAGCTCTGGCATATCGTTTGGCGGTGGACAAGTCACGCCACGCAACCTTGCCCACAGCCCGCTCAATCGCAAAGTCTTACGAAAACTTCTTCGGCACCCTACACTCCGAGTCGAGTCATCCGCAATTCTAAGTTTGTCAACAGGGCGTTTGCAACTTGGTTCCCCAAGATGTAGAGCTGGGTATGCCATGTACTTCAAGTTATTTACTACTACATTGTTGTTTTTCAAAAGTCTCGGAAGTAGTCATCCCTCATTGCTACTTATGTGCCAACAAAAGAAGAGGTAATGCTGTTCCATACTGGTAAACACCTTATTTTGGTCATTGATATTTCACAAGTTCAAAATTAGATCTTCTCCGGTATTCATCCTCTTCCACCACTGTGACCATGCACACCAAAACTTCTCGACATTGTGACAAATCCTACACGTTATGCATGTCCCGAATTCCTCAATGCAGTCGCGAATGAAACATCATTATCAATGATTGTTGATGCAGAGTGTGGTATGCCACTAGACCTGGGGAAGTGGGAATCATTATGGGAAGAGGGCACAGATTCACCCTGAGGTTCACCCTTCCTCTTCAACGCAGTATGGCGCTGAACTCAAACTATCCCCAAGCAAGCATTAAATCCAGAGCCTGATGATCTTCCTCTGCTTGATCTCAAGGATGCCAACCTTCTCCTTGATCCTACCAGCTCTTCTGACAGTACGCGAATGGGTCATCCAGTGCGAACGGCCCAGCAACACCTCTAGTCCACATCCCGTGGCTTCGCAAAATGGAATACATTAGTAGAGAAGGGGTAATGCAATCTAGGAACCATGTACTGTGTGTGTCCTTTCACCCATTGAGTTCTGTCCATGTCATGTCTCAACTATGGCTATGGGTTATGGGATTCCGAGCCTGAGTCCAGAGAGTTATGGGACTGGTAATGGAGTTGGTGGACACTAAAAACACATGGATTATTACAGGTTATGGGTTGTCACAAGTATGGTTAGGACAGTATAGGCTAACTTGAACAAGTTAATCTCAAATTGAACTTTAGCCTGAGAGATTACCTGGCCAGTGATCGGTAACTGTCATGGTGACCAATGACATAATATATGCCTGGCCCTGAAGCAATAGGTGTATCATATAGTAGAGCCTGAGTAAAGCCTGAGGCCTCAGGCTTGAGAGAGGGACTCAGGCTCGCCACTGTCCGAGTCACCCGAAGTAATTGGATCAAACTGAAGGTCAATCATTTAGCGTCGAGTCTTCTCAGTCGGAGAGCTAATCCTGATCTCAGTTTTGAATGATGACCCAAACTACAGTGAAGTTCTATGATGAATCAGTGAACCCAAGCATGGATGCTCAGATGAATGTGCAGGAGAAATCTGAAGAGATGCATGAGGAATTCCATCACATCTAGCGCTTCGAGGTCCGGTCCAGTCCGGTTTTTTTGCCATTTTTGGGTGAACCAATAACCGGACTGGTTATCTATAAAAGGAAATGGCCAAAGAACCGGACCAGGACCGAAAAAAACCGCAAAAAACTGACCATAACCAGTTGCAACTGGTTTGTAACTGAACTGCAGTCCATACAGGTCATAACCTATCATAACCACCTTTTTCACATGTTCCCCTACAAAATGCAAACAAAAGACCCAAAAGGTTATGAAATTCGGCCAAGAAATGGGTGAGATATCATTAAAACCAAGTTTGATATCATCAAACTTTCGTTCAAAGTCAGTTTTGATGATATCTCACTCAATTCTTGACCGATTTGCTTAAATTTTTGGTCATTTTGTAGCCCCTGAACGTGGTTATGCAGAGGGATACCCTGACCGGTCTAAACCGATTAAAACCGGTTCATTTGAACCGGTTTTTTGCGGTTTTTTTATTTAAATTTAACTAGGACCAGGACCAGCGGTCCTACGTAACCGGTTATGGTCCGGTCCAGTTTGCGGTCCTTTTCCGGTCCTAAGGACCGGACCTCAAAGCGCTAGTCACATCTGTATGCTCCTCATCTTTGCTACTGCATACAATATGGATGGTCTCCCTTTGCTTCTTGACAAGTCCTATAACTAGTGTTTAAAGGTCTGGTTTATAGGACCGAAAAAAGACCATTAACCAAACCTAACCGGACCAGCGGTTATGGTTAAGGGCTTTTCTTTAGTGGTTAAGGTTAAGGTCTTTCAAATTTGAAAAATATCGTTAACCGCAAAAAGACCGGTTATTGATCACGTGAGCTATCCCACCTAATTGCCCTGCTTATTACCTTGAATTTGGCCCTTGGTTCATCCAAAATGGTCAAGAACTGAGAAAAATATGACCAAATACATTTTCGATACCATTATTTTTTTGTGATCAGAATAACATTGATTGTACTGCTTATAACTTGTGCCACACAATGTGGGGTACAGTTAAACATCATCCATGCAATCAAAATAACACACCTAAACATCTGTACCTTGTATATTTTATTCATTCAACAGCCCTGACAAGTTGTAACTACATACTGCAAACTGCAATCACAAACTGCAAACTAATACAATGCACTTTTGTTTTGGCCATATCTCAGTCAAATCATGACGGAATCTCTTAAAAATTGGATCAAACGTTGGGGAATTACAATATCTATCTTGCACTCTAACGGTTAAGTGTTTCGAATAATATTTCCTGAGATACATATAGGTTGTATAGTACGACAAATTTCATGACAAAAAACCAGTCTTAACCGGTCTTTTTTCGGTCTATTAACCGAAAAAGACCGGTCTTAGTCGGTCCGGTTAGGTCCTCCCAACTTCTGGGTCAGTCCTAGACCGGTTACGGTTACGGTCTACCCATCATAGGGTCAAAAAACCGAACCTAACCTAACCTTAAAACACTACCTATAACCATGAATGCAATCAGAACGAGGGTGCCTATCTTGATGAACGAGTGACTCCCTATAGAGTTCTAAATGCGCTTGCCACTGTCTTTGCCTGGAATGACGAGATTATTGCAGCTGCAGAATTCTTTCCCGATGTTTTAATAGCATTGCAGGTAATAGAAACAATGTCAATATAGCAATTTCACTGATGATTAATTTTCCAGCACTCAAGAACCCTGAATGGAGTGATGAAGTCATTCTGCCAGAGGATTCCACAATTCCTTGCTGTGCTCTTAATGTCATGGAGCCTGCAATTGATAAAGGGCAGTGGTGGGATTACATCTGGTAAGCATTTGCCTCCTGTTGAGTCATGCTAAACATAACAATGGAGCACCTATCAGTGGACAAGCATCATCAGATTTCCCCCTCCAAGCCCACATAGAGACGGTGTTCTCATTTATGAGCCATCTGATGTCCTTGGTGAACAAACTCTCATCGTCCAACACTGGAGATGCCCCTCTAGCTCTCACGGTTGGCCTGGAGTTTCGATTTACTTCATATATCATAGCCAGTTGCTGGCAAAAGATCCAACTCCGGATTAGTTCCTGGGCTTCCATCGGCTTTATTTTCCATCTTTTCTCCATTGACGATGAAGACATCCTTGAGATGTACCGATCACTGGCTCCCCTTCCATCCCACGCCAACCGAAGTGACAGGCTGCTGGTGCTCATGCTGGGAGCCATTTCAACTGACGAGCTTCGTCACGTTACTCAGCACTACCCTGGTTCCGGCTCCATGGCCTTGGACAATCTGGTGCAAGAGTGGAATAAGCAGGCCAGGGAGTCGGAGGTGAACACCATCTACAATGAAGATACCTGCATTGAGTTTCACCACTTCCTAGTTGCTATCCTGATGAGCTATGCGACAGCACTCACAAATGTGAATTGTAGCTGCTCAGTTGCAGATAGGAGGAAGTGGCTACCGCTTGTCCACAATTTTGCTTGTCTTCTGTGGCAAGTGATAGGATCTTGTGCATTCTGTCTTCATTTGGATGTTATCTCGAAGCTTCTCCAGATTCCCAGCTACTACACAGTCTCCACCTATCAGGCATTCGCTACTTCCCATGACCTCCACTTCACAGATTCAACTGGCATAAGGGGTCCAGATGAGCGGTTTGCCTTTCAGGACGAGGCTGATACATACATGGCTGCTTTCGAGATGGGCACCAATCCTTCAGTAGAGTTTGTGGGGCTCATCCACTGCCAGGTTATTTACTTGAGAGCAATCTCCATTTTGGGGCAGTACTGCACCGTGGTAACACCACCAGTGATATCTGAAATGTGTCAAGCACTCCTTATGCCCCTACCGCCCTCTAATGAGATTGTTTTGTGGGAGGGTATTGAGGCGGTGCTCAGTGGCATTTCGTGTGACGCAATGCCTCAGAAGGACTTGGAAGACATCATCACGGACATCATCGCCCAGAAATGCCATGAAGGGGTGAAAATCCATTACATCTTTGAAAAGGTTGGGCAAATTAAAGATAGCAGCCGGAAAGGTGTGAGATACCCTGGCGTTGTGCACTGCGAGGCTGCATTGGCGTCATCTGCCAGTTTTAGTGGCCTGGCAATCCAGGGCAATGGCATTTCCGCCTGTCTCCCAAATTTGGCAAAGCTTGAGGTTTGAGGGCTTTTCATCTGCTGAAACATCACAGTTAATTTATTATATTTCAGGGGCGAAAGGTCAATACAATTGCAGCATCAAATCAATGCTGTCCGGTTTGCGGGGAATTGTTCAAGATCCTTCAGAAATATGAAGGGGGGCTTTCTGTACCTGACCGTCACCTGACGGTGTACCCTGTGGAGTTGCCACATTGGCTTCCTCACAACATATTGGATACCCTACTTCAGTGGTTCAAAGAGCTTCTAACTGTTGAACTGGAGCACATGTTCCAAAAGTATAAGCGCCAGGAACGCATGCGTGTTCATATTCCTTCTCGGGAATCCAGTCCCACTTCCAGCACATTCGGTCATTCTCTTCTTGCCTTTCAATCCAACCAGGATCCACTTGAATTCCCTTCAGCGTTTGAAGATGTGCAAGCGACGTCCTCCCAGTTGAAGGCTGACAAGCCTTCAATGCCAATGATGGACATGGGTATTCTGAATGCTTTGTTCGCTACCATTTGAGTGTGCTTCAGACACCAGTAGTATAGCTATCTGATATCATGCTGTTCTTTGACCAATGATCACCCAATCCTTTGCGTCGTTATTGAGCTTGAGCATTTCGCTGCATCAGAGGTTTACAGGTTGTTTGGTAATGTATTTTTGTGAAGTTTGAACGTCCGGCAAGTCATCATGATGGTAGTGCTTACAGATGAATTCAAAATGATAGCCCCCCATAAAAAATTACACACATTGCGGGTCTTGGATTCTAGTGATCTCATACCCTTTTTTAGCTATGCGAGAGATTCAGCAGTAAGTGGCAGCATGATTTTTGTTGAAATGTTCTCCAGGTATCAAAAACTTGACCCTCCGCAATGTGTGTGATTTTTTTGGAGGGGTCTATCGTTTTGAATTCATCTGTAGTAGGCGAAACCGTGACTACAACTAGTGTTTTAAGGTTAGGTTAGGTTCGGTTTTTTGACCCTACGATGGGTAGACCGTAACCGTAACCGGTCTAGGACCGACCCAGAAGTTGGGAGGACCTAACCGGACCGACTAAGACCGGTCTTT
>QLOJ01002371.1:0-14488 GCA_003313625.1 Tricholoma saponaceum | reverse complement strand
TCCAGTGTCTCAGGTCTCTACTGGTTCTTGGCGGTGATCGAGAGTTCATTGATCCGGATGTCCATCGAAGCCGGGCGTCTTCATGGTGTGCTATCTAAGGGTGAAGTTACAATGATTATGAAAAGAATGGATTGGTTTGCAGGGAGAGCTGGCAATGGTCCCCGACATGAGCACATGTTGAACAATTTCCAGCGTTTGGGCCTCACCTTCATCCTGCTCTACTTGTCATTGACGACTTCATCGGCAAAACTACCAGGTCTTTGAACTTGTTTATCCCCCCCAGACTTTGTACTTTTACTTTCCATTCTTTTTGGCATTTTACGTTTCTCGTTTTGTGGATTCTTTACCCAATGGTTTGAATAGAAGCATGAAGAACATCACTACATCGCCTAAAAACCCAATTTCGGGAGGACCTGGAATGTCCTTATCAGAAAACTTAAATCTGTGTCCAGGAGATGCCGTGATGAAGCCACGCATGATATGCAGAAGGAAACACCTGTTATTTGTAATGGATATGAATGTCAACGTAGCAGCTGATGCGTGATCTAGGTAGTATGATACTTATGCCAAATTATATACACTGTCTTCTAGGAAGTCCGTGGAGTTCAAAGATGGTTTGAGACAGTGGTAATGAGGGTTGGAGTAAGGTAAGTGATAGTGCAATGGTTATCTGTAACGTGGAACCGAGACACAAACGTGGTGGTGGAATCAACGAGGGAAGGATTCAATGATGGCGCTGACCACTGCTTGAGCATCGATTCTAAGTTCTTGATCCTCTGGACGAACCACTGGTGGAAGGTCGTCCGATGTGAATTTTCTGTGGGCAAGACACGTCCGGCGGTTAGTCACCAGTAAGGTGAAAAGGTAGAAAGATAAATGGGGGCTATGGATCGACTGGACTTACCGGTCATGCCACCATGCGACATAGTTTATCCCTCTGGAGTGGACGACAAGTTCTTCATCTCGCGAAAACGTGCCAGTAGGGAAGAACTCCATAAGTGTGGCATGTGGCGACGGCTTCATAAACATGCTATCTAGAAGTTCATTTCCGTGAACGCCAAGTACCACCTAATTATTAATAGAATGTTTAGGCAACGATGTAACATAGAACGTAACAATACTCACGGAAGACTTCACGATTGCACCTAACTTTTCACTCCAGGCCGTCTCGTCCGTCACGCTCGATACAACATGTACTTCATAGTCGCGAGTACGCTCCAAACTTCTCAATGCATCCACTAGAGACTTATGGTCTTCGTCGCGCAGCCGCAGTCCCGTTTTTTCGCTCTGTCTATGAAGGTACGTCACAACCTTCCCCGGCTTCTCATCGATGTCACCAAAATACGCCGCCAACGTTCTTCGGACTGGTTCCCACCAAAACTCGGAGGTTTCCAGCTCGAATGGTGGAGCATAGACTGGCTGGCCTAGATGCACTGCTGCCTCGGCCGCTTCCCGGTCTGCGATGACGATGCGCTCAATGACGAACGGGAACTGCAGTTTGTGGTAGTCTTCCCAGTCTTCCAGGTACATGACCGTGAGATGGGGGAATGCTGCTTTGAGGAGGTACGGATGGAACCCGGTGTCAACGCGCCGACGACGGATCCAGTGGAAGTGTGGGAGCGGGTTGGGATCTGTGAAGACCCGCACTTGCGGGAAGAAAATACGGTGGGGAGGAGGGAGCTTAGTTTGTCCTAACCGGTTGATTGACGGATCGAGGGAACTGTAGGTGCGCCATAGGGAAATGAGTGTCGAATTGTCTGGATACTCCGTGGGTTAGACGAGGCACCTGTAGAAATATTCAGAACTCACGAGGGGTGGTGTCTGCTGACATCCAAGTCACTCCACGCAGGCTGAGATTACATTGGGTTAACACGTCTAAATTTCAATTGGAAACGCTTACACTCCACCAAACTGTCCAATCTTCGTTTGTGCTTCCTTGACCGAAATCACTTCCCACGAATTCATGCCTGGGCCAACGGCGGCTATAATCGACGATACTGAAGGTACCGAATGTGGGTCGTCTGTGACGATATACACAGTCCCATTTGAGATAAAAACGTTATCTAGGATAGTGAAGCCTAAGAAAAGGCGGATAAGTTTGTTGAACCAAATCAAAAAGATAAATGGAAATGCACCAGCAGTATGCCGCACAACCTGCGACTGTGGGATATCATCTCGCCACCGCCAAAACCCCTCATTCACAGTTGTTTCTCCCAAATACTTGTTTCTGAGATCTCCTGTCTCCTTTTGTCCTGCCCAAAGTGCACCGTACTTTCCTGTATCCTTCAGCTGACTCCTTTCCGCTCCGTCGCCAGCAACGTGTCCCTCATCCCAGCCCCATGGGCCAAAGATATCAGTTTCCAACTTGTCTCTCCATCCCGCAAGTTTACGTCCATCTTTTCCGATGAACTTCGAGTTGCTGAATCCGAGGGTACTAGATACTACGCCGTGTGCTGCTTCTGGATCAAAGCCCAGTAAACGTATCGAGTTGTCTATGTTGAAAGAAAAGAAAAAAACAGTCAGAGAAAAGAGGATAAGCATAAGCTCCCTCCTCTCTAGTGGTGCGGTCCATCTCATGATGAACATGGACGTCAAAGACAACGACTGTCGTCGTGTCAAAACTTGACAGTGCCAACAACTCAGTCACGGTGAACCTTGAGCTTGATGTAGGGCCTTCACCGTTATTTTGTAACAAAGGCAAACAACCCGTACTGAAACCACTCAGCAACGTCTGGCCATGACTATTACAACTCATATGTACAACATAATAATATTATCAGTTATCTGCATTGTACAAGTGGGACTCACTGTCAACAGAACTACTATCTCATCCCCGGGGGTTATAATGTTGTATATCACAGTTGACAACTCTCAGGACTGAATTCAAATGTCCGGACCAACGACCACGAAGTAGCAAGACCAGGGTAAAAGGTAATATACAACACCGTTGTAGAAAATACAGAGGTAACGAATAGTAGAGACAATAATAACAGGAAGGAGAAAATCAAGCTTCTTCCGCTTCTTTCCTTCCTTTGCTGGTAACAAGTTATAATTAACAAAGATCGTACAGGCGAGATGTATTACATACCTTGACTTGCTGGGAAGCAATTCCTAAACACGAAAAATTAGATAGGAAATGAACAATAAAGGAATGGGACATACGGCGGCAATATGTGGAACCACACCACCTTGTGAGATGACAACGTCACCGAGCAGCCTATTCAACCTGCGTATGCAGACATCAGTACAACAGCCCTTGAAACTAACTTTCACACTCACTCTTCGTCGTTCCTAATAGCCAGTTGAAGGTGACGAGGGACAATACGTTGCTTTTTATTGTCCCGGGCAGCATTGCCCGCAAGCTCCAATATCTCGGCAGCGAGATATTCCAAGACGGCAGCGAGGTAAACTACAGAAGATATATTGTCAGCAATCCAGAAGGCGAACATAAATGGGATGTGAGACACACCCGGGGCACCAGCACCAACGCGTTGAGCGTAGTTACCCTTCTTCAGCAGACGGTGCACACGACCAACAGGGAACTGAAGTCCCGCCTTGGCTGAACGCGACTGCGACTTGCCTTCTCCGCCAGCCTTTCCACCAGAAGACTTGCCAGATTTTCCTAAAGCCGTGTTAGCATCCAGGTTAGCGAAGCGCCTGTATCACTGCACCTTTTCCACTCTGGGGAACCCGAACAAGTCAGCGAGAGTTTAGTAGACCTAATGAAGCACCACACACCATAATGATAAGTTACTATGTACAGATGTTACAGGAAGAGTGAGATGTTGGTGGTTCGAGATGAAGAGAAAGTGATCAACAAACCTCTGACAAACGCGTCAATTTATGTGCGAGTGTTTGTCCACGTGATCATTCTCATGCGCTAAATTCATTTATTTGTTTTGTTACTTTTCACTGGCAATTCAAGTTCGTACTCATGTCCTTATGTCTTGTCCGGAGTCTTGTTCGACGTCAAAAGCCTTTGGTTCGCTTCAATCGCCCATTCTACTCCACAGGATTGCAAGGAAAGGAAGTCGTCGAACCTACTAACCAGGCTTCACTACAAATCGCTATCGAAGAGCCGGATGAGAAACCGGGAGAATTGCAGCTTCTCAATAGGCCACTGGGCGTGCGCGAACGACCCACTACCATCGTGAAAACAAGAACAGAGAGAATGAAAGAATTACTGGATTCTGATAAGCGCATGGAACAACGGAGACATCTGTACGTTCCGCGCATCCTTTCCAAACGAGGTGTTCTGACGTGTGGATGACAGGATCAAAGAAGCAACCAAGGGATATTTCCATGATATGAATATGACGCGGAGACACGGCGGAAAGACATGGATTGCCCCCAAAGTACTGATTCGAGAAGACGTACGTTTCGAACATGTATTGTTATTTGTGCCATCCACCTTAAACAGAGACCAGAAAGCCCTATACCTCCCTAATATAGCTGGAAAATCTCTGGACGAGGGCAAACAGAAGAATACAACCATAATGTGCTTCGGGCGCATAACAGTACTCGCAATGCTCGGAACCAAAATATCTGAGGTCATCCCTTACACGTATTCATTTTTCTCATACTAAGTATTCTGTTAGATCCACACAAAAGGCTTTCTTGAGCCTACACACGCCCGCTTCTCCTCCAACCCCCTCTATCAGTATATCCAAATCAACCTACAAGAAAACCTCCTCAAGTCCTTCCTCGTAAACCTCTTTACTAACTCACTCCGCTCCACTGTCCCTTTGGAGCTGCAGCCCAACTACCTTGTCTCAAGCCAGAACATGGAGTACGTGCGGGATCAACTAGGGATGACGAATAGCAAAGTTGGGTATGTCTACTTGATCGACGAGAATCTGAAAGTTAGATGGGGCGGGTGCGCTGATGCGACGGCGGAGGAGACTCAGGCTCTCGAGACTTGTACGGGCGTTTTGCTGAATAGACTAGAGAAGAAACCAAAGAAGAGAGAGTCTCAGGGCATTGAGAAGGGTAGTAAGCCACCGACGCCTGGGGCGAGCTGATGCGGCGTTTTCATATACGTGTAAGCCAGTGAAGATTCTCTGAGGACCAAGACATGTCTAATTTGCCTGCATGCATATAGTGTCCTTCTGATGTTTTGCGATGTTGTCCTAAGACTGTAGGTACCGAAAACAGACCCGCTGAACACTGGTTCGAATCCAAAGTCTGGCCGATTTTCAAGCGGAATTCTATGCCACACTCGCACTGTCGGGTGAATGACCGGTGGTCACCCTGACCGTTGGCCTAAGTACCATCGCCGACAATGACCTCTCGAACCGAGGCAGACTCCTCCATGGAGGAGTGGACGAGCTCGGTGATGAAGAGGATTCTTGGTCTCAATCGTGGTTTACGATTTCATCCCCTGCGACAAGTCAGCTTCTGATATTCACAAAGCACGTATTGTCCATCGAGACCTTCGTCAGGATCTTCGTTCCTGCATCCGCTGATATCATTATCGGTGCATCTCTTGATAGTAATGCCGCTAAATTCATCATCGTCTGGGCGAGTTCGGACCAAGGCCCTGGGACTCAGCCATCGCATCCATTTGTTTGCCTACCCCCAAACCCATTACCAATGACTACTAGCTCTTTCTTCATGAGCGATTTTTTCATTCGATCAAGAACATTGATCAGTCATGTTCGATCTATTGTATACACCCACAAGAAAACAAGGAATCAGCAGGATAGATCTAGAAGAACACAAAGAGATGTCGTCTTCCTCGGAAAAGCTACTTAGCGGCTGAGAGTTCAGAATCTTGTTTTCGCCGACGGCGGACGCTACCAGCAAGACCATTTTCCCACCGCCCATCGGCGGCATAACTAGTATATTCCGATGATCATTGAAATTAGATTGAACGATACAACGTTGGCGCTCACTTTTGAGATCCAGGGAACCCGCTGCTTCTCAATATGGGCAGGAAAGGTACATGCTTTGGGCCACAATCGTGACCTTAGTTAGGATACATCGCTGAGGCGTGGTGTTAGCGCGCCGTTCGGTTACCGGTAACTTGTAAGTATACAAGTGGCGTCAAGGGTAGGTGGAACCGTGTGTTTTCTGCGTGTAAACCGTGTGCATGTGGGAGTGGGATCAGGTATAGGCCGCTCTCGACACAGGGGCGTTTGATGGGCAGCGTACTATTCTGGCCTATTTTCGACATCCGAAGGCTACGCGACGACTGTTGTCGTACGATTTCCTTGTTCGGCAATCAAGAAGTTGGGATCGGCTGTGACTAGATTCAGCTAATTGTGTATTTTCTTAGGAGGGGCCTATCGTTTTGAGTTCAGCTGCAACGTCCACGATAATAATCTTAAAAGAACCACTGGTCGATTGACCGGCATTCTCTGGAAGTGCGTATCTGGATGTAACATGTCAGACCCCGTCGAACAGCCCGATGCGCTTGCTGGGTATTTACAGGTGTTTGATGATACTCAAGCCACCAAAGTACGCAAGTGTTTCGATTTTATCATGATGTATTTGTTTCTTGTACTTATCTACATCGCAGTACGCTATAGGTACTCTTAACTCTGTCACCATCTTGTCTTGTACGGTGTCTTGACGCGGTCTTGATAACCCACAGTTGCGAGCTGCACCGTGCTGCTGTACGATGTTTTAATAACGCTGGACAGGTAGAACTTCCGCCATGTCGTTTTTTTGGGTATAATCTCAATACTTTTTCCCATTTAGCGAGGTATTCAAGTTTCCCATTAAACAACCCTCTGACTAATGTCAATTTCCAGTCCGAGTTCGTCTGGGTATGTTGTACCGACTGCTACGCTACATTTGGATGGCAATGATAAAACCTTCAATGCTCGTCATAGAAATCTCATGTTTCCTCCGGAATGGTCTTATACATCATTATGCGATATGGAAGTGTTTTGCTAATAGGGGTTAGTTTGCCTTGTAAGTACTTTCTTTTCCATGTCAGCTCCTCCAGATGAACATATCTACGCAGATTTTCTGTGGCCCGATGCTCCGTTAATGGTAACTAACTGTCAATTATTCACGGACGTTCCGACGTTGCTCATCCACTTTGCGTATTTCAGTTTTGTAAAATCTGGTTCTACGTCGACACATTGTTCGGAGCTACCTTGATGGTCATCCCGGTGTTTGGTGCGTTTGTTATGCCATTCATGTTATTGTGATGAACATCAGTTCAGGAATTATGGGGCTTAGAACCTACGCCCTATACTACCAGAACAGAATATTCAAACGTGTCTTGATCTTCCTTTATGTCGTATGTATTCTTCTTTTAATCGCTTTCAGCCTTTACTGAGTTGTCAGTCGGTGATTACGCTCTTGATAGCCTGTCTTATCATCCAAGCCGCCACCGTGAAAATACAACGTGAGGTTCAAGCATTCATCTGATGTTTGAAATTTGACAATATTGACTAGGCCTTCCGGGCCTGATGTGTCTCATGGGTGTCATGCCCCTCTACGAGAGCGTCCTCCCCATTCAATATTCAGCCCCTGTTGCCTATGACTGCATCATATTTATTCTCACCGTATACCGTATCTGGGTGTCGTGTACGTACATCTAACCATTTACCGCCGTTTATTGGCTCCTAACCCACTTTGTATTGTAGGGCGCGATGCACGCATCGTAAAAATCATATTCCGGGATTGCCTCCTCTACTACACCGTCATGGTCCTGTAAGTTTTCTTATACTCTAAGTGGTCTAGAAATGACAGTTCAGTTGTAGCAGTGGCATTACCACGATAGTGCTCTTCATCAGTCTTCCTATTCAACATGCTGCACTGGTTGGGATATTATTGCATCCCATGCGTACTTTTTCAGTTATTCTAGCTTCACGCCTTGTGCTTCGGCTGCGTGAATATGTCAAGGAGCCTGACATGTCCCTTTCAACTCTCAGTACACCTCCCAATATCGCATCTGACGGCTCCTGGGACAACTCGTACTGACAAGATCCATGAATGCATGTCGAAGGTAGAAGGTATCTCCGAGTCGAGGAAGGAAGGCTGGCTCTGAAATTGGGTGACTACATACTAGTAAAGGCATTCTGACGTTGGAAGTCGGACTGCTTACGATCACAAACTTTTACGCCGCTGGTAATATACCAGTGGCACTATCATCGTTGCTATAAAAATCGAGTAGGCGCGAGAATCTGCATCTATAAAAAGTATAGACCTTCTTGACATGTCTTTACACCTGGCACCGTGACTCGTGACTTGAACTTGAAATCTACTGAGTGCCATGGGCTGAAGCACATTTTTCTACAGTGTTCTGTGTCGAGTCATGACTTCAACACCTGTAAGTTCTACCGTCGCTGTCAGCCTCGGCGCCGCTGCCTTGGCAATCCTGCGCATGGTCGAAAACCAAATGTCAGCATTCAACAACCTCGCTTCATCCACTGAAATCGAGTCAGACGAGGTAGACACCATCCTCCGAATCATCGAAAATCAAACTACCACAATCAACACCATCCCCCCACCCATCGATAAAGATGTCGCAGTCGCAATGCTTCGTATCCTGGAAACTCAAACTACATCGGTTAAAGAGCTTCTCCCACATGTCAGGAGTGACACAGCACTTGCCATCCTTCGCATATTCGAAAACCAAAAGAAGGTACTCAGTAAAATTCCTTCATCTATTGGGGATGTCACTGTTGCTATCTTGCGAATACTCGAAAATCAAACGGAGGCAGCAGATCAGTTTGCGCCGGTGCTGTTCGGAGAGACTTCGACTCGTGCACTTAAGAGAAGACCAAGCTTAGACCAACAGGAGTCGGAAGTCAGCAGAACGAAAAAACGAGCCAGGTGCGACGCTAGTGTAGGTCTGCCATTTTGTTCTTTTCCATGCATTCAGTCCAATCCTACATCCCCAGGAACCCAGTTCAAATAAAGAAGATCATCCACATTCTCCTTCCCGGAAACGACACGTTTCACCAATAGTGAATGATCTTCCAGTTGATAAGCTGGCAACGTGTCAACCGCCGGCTTCAGTGATTGAGCATGAAGAGCAACCAATGTCTATTTCCAACGTGAACGACACGCGTTACGATGCCAATGGAAAGCCCGTAAACGAGCAGGGGCAGCGGATATGCGAGAAATGCCACACCACGGGAAGGATCCACCCCAATAAACCAGGGGTCGTGACTGAAAAATGGATGGCGGGGTTGGATGGTCGGCCTGGTATGCTTTGCGAAACGTGAGTATGAGCGTTCAATCTTTAATCCCGTCAAGAGAGCGGTCGGGTAGGGACCGGCCTGGTAACCTGATCCACATTTTCTGATACTTCTATTTGTTTTTGTCATAGGTGCAGACAACAGGAAGTCAAAGGAGCCATAAGATGCTCACCGACCGGATCTTCATCACCATCGCCAGCACCAGAACCAACTCATAGCCCTAGAGAATCCGCCACCACCACCACACCCACTGTCACTAGTAACAATAACAGTAATAATATACGCTACAACGCGGATGGAAAGCCTATTAACGAACACGGTCAGCGCATATGTGCAATATGCCACAGTACGGGAAGGGTGCACCAAACAAAACCGGGAGTGGTGACTGAGCGTTGGGGAAGAGGGGTAGACGGCAGGTCTGGCATGCTTTGCGAATCGTGAGTATATATTTTTATTTCATTAATCGAACGGGAGATTCTTCAATGATGGGGGGATTCTCTGTTGATTTGTGATCCTACTCTAATATCTAATTTTTATTACAGATGTAGACGACAAGTGACTTCTCAAGCTAACACCCAGCTGTCGACTGAGGCCGGCACAAAAACCTTACCAAGATCAACACCGGCACTAACACAAAGCCCAGCAAAGTCCACCACACTCGCGCCGTCACCCAGCCGTAGCAGCGTCAGCAGCAAGGACACCAGTAGCAACAACAGCAACGGTGTACGCTATAACGCCAACGGAAAGCCCATCAATGAGCATGGGCAGCGGATATGTGAAAAATGCCACACTACGGGAAGGACTCATCATGAGAAACCAGGGGTCGTGACTGAGAAGTGGGGGAGGGGGGAGGACGGACGGCTTGGTGTGCTTTGCGAAAAGTGAGTATTTCAGCTTGATTGTTCCACGAACGGGTGGTTTGTGTTGTGGGTAATGGTTGCGGCAATGGTTGAGTCTACCTTCGTTCCTGCTCTCCCATCTCAGCTTCTCTGTTTCTCGATCTGTCATCCCCGTTTTCTGATACCTGACATCCATTCTATCATAGATGTAGCCGAGAAGTAACGTCAAAAGTCAATACTCGGTCATCAACCAGAAAACCATCACCATTACCAACGCCACAACCATCCAAAGTCGCTCCCCAAACCACCGGCGATAAGAACGCGGACGGCGTACGCTACTACGCGGGTGGAAAGTTAGTAAACAAGCAAGGGGAGCAGATATGTGAAAAGTGTTATGGCAAGGGGAGAGTTGATCCAAGGACGGGGGTGAGCATGGAGAGGTGGGCTACGGGTGAAGATGGGCGGCCGGGGACGGTTTGTGGACAGTGAGTGTCTTCGTTCCCCATCTCTCACAATTCGCCGTCCACTAACACCCGTACGTTTATTTTCCTAGGTGCCGAAAATTGGCTCGGAACGCACACACTTAAATTGACCATAACTTAGACGATGCAAGGTAGATAGTGCTAAATGTTTTCGTGCAAGGTGTCCAATAATTAAAATGGCTACAGTACTTGGACAGAACTTTGTACTCGGCGTCTTCTATAGCTACCGCCATGCCATTCATGTTCAAGGTCGCTGGATTCGCTGGACGTGGCTATGGAATTCAATACATATCGCACTGTGTCGGATCCTACAGTACTTAAGCTTATTGGTGTGATCGTCCGCCAACGACGCTCAGTCTCCTATTGCGATGAGTGAATTCCAGTCCAACAGCCCCTTTCCTACTTCAAACTTTAACCCTCGCCCACCTCTTGTTCAATATCGCTTTCCTTCGGCCTTCCTCACCATGTCTCCACAGGAATCTCGAATTCTATGGTGTTTAGTGGAAGGCGAAAGTCCAATACCATACTACGTCCGCGACATTCCGATTGGAGCCAATGTCACTCAATTGAAGGAATTGATGACGCAGTCAATCGATTGTCTCAGTAACTTAAAACCTCACTATCTGAAGCTTTCGAAGGTCGTTTCCTTATTACCAAGGGCGTGCGCCTTCTAACTTTCTTTTTCAGCTCAATGCGATAGTTCCTATTGATCCAGATCATAGTCTCGCGCAGCGATTAGAGGCCTTGGGTGGCATCGACGCGTATTCGAGAATTTTGAGTTCTGGAGAAAGAGTGGGGACGCTATTTCCCGAACCGCATTCCGAGGACAATCTTCATATCGTCGTTCGGTGCCCTGGTGAGTACCGCTGGTTCATCGTTCCTTATGAGCAGAACTGACGAAATCGTTGAATTTTTCACCTCACTTGTGCATCCTGGTTTCGATCATCCCCATCGCTCCTATCTCAACTCAACACATGATCTCAACTCAACACATGGCTTACGTGCGCATCTGTTTTCCACCGACGTCTCTTTCTCAGCCTCTCGCAAACGCTCACGGTCTGGAACAGAAGAGGGTGGTCAGGCAGCGAAGCGCAAGGAGTTCGACAGGGATGCGCCGGATGTACAGACCCGTTGTGTCGCTATTTATAAAGCGATCAAAGCCATTCCGGACAATCTGGACTTGTCCAATCCATCGACATTTACAACACTTCCTTTCCCTTCGTTGCTCCCAATGCCATCCCAGCGCTTCGAAAAGAAGAAAATCAACGGGGTCCGCCAATTTGAATATATGGGAAGATCAAAGTTTCGCGAATTGCAAAAGTGTGTTGAGAAAGAGAATTTTCTTGATGGAGACGAAAGCTTATACGTGTACGGGACGTCTGGTTCAGGGAAATCACATCTCCTTGCTGCGCTTGTGTTTCACCTCATTCGTGAAGGAAAACGCGTCTTATACATTCCGGATTGCTCCAGCTTGCTTCTGGAGCCGACAGAGACGATGTGGGCTGCATACCACTTCGCGTTCTACGACTCGCCTGTTCTCGGAACCATAGGAGACCCCCACGATGTCGATGCATTGATCCGTTTGGTGGCGCGTGATCGAGATGTTTACATCGTCGTCGACCAAGTGAACGCTTTGGAGGCCACAGGCCCGGATGATGGCCGCAAGGAAAGGAAGGCCCAGGCATTACATTGGCTTGACGCCTTGAGGTTTAACCATCGCTACATATTTAGCGCTTCAGCTAACGAAAATTTCAATCGAGATGCTGATAGGAAGCAAAGTAGTAGAATTTCGGTTTTCCCGATATTTGGAGGGATGAACAAGGTACGCTGATACCTTCATATTATTCCACACAATGCTCACTGTGCCCTGTAGGGCGAAACTGATCAGTGGTTTACCCACCATCGCCATCGAATGCCCCTGTTGTCGGCTGAACAACGAAACCGCGTCGAATATCTCACAGGTTGCATTCCGCTTCTGCTACGTTGCCTTTTCAACATGACCAACTTTGACGAACTCGAATTTCGGAACATTCCCGATCTGCGTAATCTCGGCGTCGAGGTCGATACATTCGGTAGCAGCAAACTTGAATCCTTAGATTCATTGAGCAAGCAAACGTAATGCACCCTGTTATTTCCCCTTCCATCTAAGTTAATTTTTTATACTAGGTATCTCCAGATCATGAGGGCCTGTGTTTGGGGTGATCCTGTCAGTTTCAATGACCGAGAGCTGTATGACTTGCGGCATTTCTATGTCGACGAACAGGGAATTGGACGTTTTACGTGCGGAATCGCCTTTGAAACGATGATGTCAATGCTGCGAACGTATGATGATGCTCCGTTTTAAGACGTATCGTGGTATATTGCTGTTTCACGATCCGATAATCCTGTTGTTCAAGGCTTCTTAGACGAGCAAATTTACCTCAGCAACATTTGCCAACAAAAAGCTTGGTCGAATGACTACTGCGAGGTTCCAGATACACCCAGACTTTAGCGAATTTCTCTCAACTGATCACACAACTCGTCTTTATATTCCATTGTCTATAATTTCATGGCTGTGGATGGAGTCATCCTGTTATTGGATTGCAAATCCAAGCAAGCCACCATGTTTTCTATCCAATTCACTTCAAGTTTATCCCAGAACCATAAGCAATCGGATGAGCAGTTCCATACGAGGTTGTGGCCGACATGGAGCAAGCAGATATTCTCAGCTGGGTTCAAGGTTCAATCAACCTTGTCTGGATAGACAAAATGCAGCCATCACTGATCAGAAAATGTCGAGGGGGGACAGTTTCGGAGCAAATTATCGAAAAAATCATGCGACAATCGAACTGAAGACACCTTTGCCTGCTTTAAAGTATGAGTTTATATGGGTAAATAACTACTATGTGCTAGTACAAGTCAGGCTTGCCAGGTTACGTTTCAGCTTGAAGTTAATCTGCACTGCCAGTGCACCTGCACATGGTTGTACCTGTATGTGATTTTGTTTCGTTCAGTCTTTTTGTCACAGCAATGCTGCCATCCTTGAACCTTGAATAATTTATCTGTGTCTTTAGTTGTCAGAGTCAACTTGAAAAATTGCATTACTATGATCCTGATTGTGAAGCACTGCTATAAGTAATCCCCTTCGGTACTTTCGCTTGATTTGATATGTGTTATCATGGTAGTCGGATGAAATCTCGGAGGTGTAGTGAGAGTCGATAGGGACATATCAGGCTCCGCTACATACTGGCGAAGCCTAAGTACAAGACGTGAAGCCAGAACAGCAGAGATGGAGCGCAGAGGATTCATAAATAACTCTCTTAGTGCAGCTCGGCGATCTGGTAGACAGGTGATGAGCACTACTGCAGTGATGCCAGTCCTAAAATTGATGTCACAACTGAGTCGCCAAGACGATGAGAAAACATACATGACCAAGATGATGTAGTGGAGGAGGCAGTCTTGAAATATGATCTTCACAATGCGAACGTCACGCCCTACAACAGAATCAGGTTCGCAAGCTAAATGTTTAGCAGGCTGGTACGTACATGATTGGTAAATCCGAAAGATGGTCAGAATGAATATAATACAGTCATAGGTGAGGAGTGCTAAATATTGAACAATGACGATGCGCCTGGAAGCATAGGTGATATACAAGAGACAAGTCAAGCCTGGAGCAACCGGAGCTAATAAAGAAAAGAAAGTCAACTTAGAACATAGCCTCGCAAGATATTTTTGGATCTCACGTCGTATCCGGACGGTGAAAAGGTGAAGGATAACAGAGGCCACTAAAATTACATTCACAGACTGCTAACTCAATTGTCGCAGAGAGTGAAAAAAACAGGAATACACACAATAAAAAGAAACATCAATATCCACTTGAAGTATCTCTTCTGGTGATAAAGAGCATATGTTCGTAAAGCCAGAATACCTGTGTTGTTGTTCATACAGGCCGCAAAAACTGAACAAATGTAGCAGGCACACCGAACAGAGGGACGACCATCAAGGGAGCCCCGACCAGAGTGTCGAT
>QLOJ01002367.1:0-11368 GCA_003313625.1 Tricholoma saponaceum | reverse complement strand
TTACTTGGTGATACAGATACTCATCACTCACTGAACAACTTACCTAGCTGATCCAAAATACATGCATGTCCATCATAAGCATAACAAACAGAGATTGTGTATGAGCGCCTTCAACGGTTAGATTGTTGAGGGATAAAGCATTACCAGAACACTAGCACATACACCTTCGTGTGATAATTATGGACTTTGCTAAGCCTAGTAACATGATCCGATGCATAACCCGAGGCATACTTTGTCGTGTCCCGGCGCCGCACGCATAATGATCTATGACCTGATGGATAGATAGTAGTCCTGCTGTTTTACTGAACGGTGTGCGCCGCCAGAATATGGCACAGCAGACATCCGTGTGGGCCGATGCCCCCGACATATCACAGAAATGGGCCCATATGATGATTCCTTCAGATGGGCCCACGTTAAGTCAGCGAAACGGTGACCGTGCACTTCTGAATAGGGAATAGGAAGTTCCTTATTGGATTCCGGGGTGTTGTTTACTTGGCGATAGACAATTTCCAAGAGACCCCCAGCTGATCCCAAATACATGCTTGTATACATGTCTTGTTTGTGATATTAAGAAAGCTCGTGCATGAGGGCTTTCAATGGTTAGATTGTTGAGGTATAATACAGGTATTTGTACCTTCATATCTGCAAATCCTAGTAACATGTTTCGGCGCCGAAGGGATACATCTACCATGGTCTATCGTCACCCGGCGCCGTGCTTTCCTACAACCTACAATCATGGGCCAATACGCACAGGTGGTATAGTGAGCCCACACGAGGCTCTCCTGCCATGGGCCCAATCCGCTACTGACGGATATATCGTGGAATTTCATCCCTCGGATGGTACGGATAGACCGATGATTTTTACTGAATGGTGTGACTAATAACCGCGGAATTTTCGATATGTAACTTCTGAAGTTAGCTGATTGGAGAGTTACCTGTCCCAGCGGATGTACGTGTGCAGGCAGCAGTTCAAGCGAGCTGCGAAATGTGCCAATTATAAAAGAACTTGACACTCTGCCACTCCTATGGATACTACAGATACTATATGCAGGGCTTCAGTCCATTCATAACATCTATCAGACACTCTTCACTTCCTTACCATCACTCCCGCTGTTACGGATACTAAAACAAATCCTTCACAATCTCCCGAACCTTCCCTAACACAACAGGATCCATATCCTCATAACCTCCATCTCTCGCCTCAAGCACCAGCCCCACAAGCTCCCACAGCGAGTCCGGCAATTCACGAAACCCCTCAACAGGCGTCTTCAACTCCCTAGTCTCTTTCGAGAAACCTTGCACACTAACTTCCTTCAAAGGCTTATCGGGATCCTGAGACTGAATGAACACCCGATGAATAGGTTGAGATGTCCTCGGTTGTTCGACGACCCATGTATTCCACCACTCCTCTGCTTGCGGCAACTCCAGCGTCTTCTTGGCGACACCTAATATCCCAGCAGCATCGTGCTTAGAGACACGAAGAACTCGACCGCGTGCGTCGATGGCGACTGTTTCACCCTTCTCTCCACCATCAGAGTACAACGTCAGGGTTATCCCTTCATGCTCGACGGGGGCGTTCAATAAGACCGCTAAAAGTAGTGATTGGCGAGTCGGGATGAAGGTGTGCGGAGATGGGTGGGGCGTGCTGAGTGCGCGGGTGTGCCATGAAGCATATGGCGATGACCAAGGTGTAGTAGAACTGGTTGTCATGTAGAAAGAGCCGGATGCGTCGTAGCGTCGAAAGTAGATCAGAGTGAGGGCTCCGAGGAAGGTGGCTAAGAGAAGAGTACGTAGCATGGTCTGACAGCTTCGTTTGAAGCAGACGTAATGCTTACTTAGTGTGGACGTGCGTTATCGATGACGCATGCATATGGCACAACAGCGCATGATCGCATCACGATCCACAGGCAGCTACCAAATTCACATGGTCCACAACATTCGCTGCGGTGCTTGATACAAGAACAACGCGCAAAGATTGGAATCACTTCATGGTAGTACTGGGGATGACATAAACCGATTCTAAGACCATTCGAAGAGCAGCAAAAGGTAGCGATTGTAAGATTGGTTGAAGATGTAAGTTGGGGCTGAAACTCATTGGCTCATCGGAGAAGTCGGTCCGCCGGCCGTCTCTGGCAACTGTCTATTTATATCAGGTCAGAACCAGACGCGAAGGCCAACGTATATCGAGATATAGAATGGATGGAGGATTAGTTCAATTCGTCGCTAGGATCATAGTCAATGGAGCAGACTTGTCAGCAGTGCCATTCAAGTTAAGTTCACATATACATAGACCCACCATGGTCCATCGATGATGGATCGATGATGGCCCAGCTTGGGCCCAGCCTCAGTGCATCGCTCAAGCAAAAAAAAGCTTCAAACCATTTTTATCACATCATTTTTCATTTCAATTTTGGTCCATTCTAACAATTCTTCTGCCAAGCACACAAATTGAATGAGCCAAAAAAGTCTACCACAAACAACCCTCCGAATCATCCGAGTCCGGGAAACAATACATAGGCATTCTCTTGCTATAAGTCGAGAGTATGAACTTGGATGGTCCCATCTCCCGACGCCGAGAGAACCCGCTTGCTATCTGCCGAAAATGCAACACTGAAAACAGAACTGGTATGTCCTTCATAGATAAAGATGTCCTGTTCCGTCTTTAAATCCTCAATCCTAACTTTATAAGGGTGGTAACGATGTGAGGCGTCTGCCATCCACTTCCCATTGGGTGCCACAGCCCCAAGTCCACTTTTGGAGTTGAACTCCAGAGCGAGAGTACCATCAGCAAGCTGCATCGAAGGCCCAGCCACAAGAGCTCCAGTGTCAACATCCAGAACATGGAAACCCGTGTAGGACGTTGAGATAATTCTCTGTGCTCCCAACGAGAAAGCCACAAACACAGTATATCCGCACTCCAGGAAATTCCATATCAGGGTACCCGAGTTCGCATCCCTGACTTGGACACCTTTATTACTCGCGATTGCTATTCGTTTGCCATCTCTAGAGAAGATGACAGAAAGGGGAGTTCCAGACAATTGACCCAGAGACAAGATATTAATGCCTGTCTGTGCATCTCGTATCTGTACTGTCGCAACAGGTGTCGTATCGCCGGACCCTGAAACAATTTTCCTCCCGTCTGGCGAGAAACTGACGGAACAAACCATCATACGGACTTGGCTGTGGGGGGTTTCTATGATTTTCTCCCCCGTCACTGCATCCCATACCAGAACTGTCCCGTCCCTAGTGCCGGCAGCAATTCGTCTGCCATTTGGAGAGAAGGCAACAGACCAAAATGTAGCATGGGCCCGGTCTATTTTAAGAGGTCCCAAGACAGGACTCCCTGTCTGCGCATCCCAGACCCGGACGTCTGTAGACCCCGAAATTATGTATTTACCATCAAATGAGAATGAGGCGCAGTAAACCGGGTCAGTATGGCCTTGAATCAAGAGGATTGGTGGTGGGGTTAATGGGTGGTTTGAACCGGATTCAGCAATCGAGTATGCAGGAGGGTCTGAAAGCTGGTGCCCATCAGAGTGGAGAGGCTCCACTTCTGAATCAGATGAAGATTCCATGATTCGCCATGTTCTATCTTCCGTAAAACTCTGTTGTATGGGCTAGTTAGCGCTGTGATTCAGTAGATCGATTGGAAACCCACAATGGCATTCGTTCGTGGCTCTTCAATGCAGCTGATCTGTGTGCCGTGTGTGCCGTATCATCGTCAGCGAAATGTGTTTAAGAAAGGGGGATAGGATTAACACACCGTGCCATCATCTTTTAGGGCAAGGTATATATCATTATATGTTTCAGTGCCAGATGTCGTAATGCTACAGCCATTTAGTTAAACTATATGCAAATGAAGGACAACAACGAACCTGTATCCATCGCCTCGTGCATTTCTAACGATAGTCCAAGTGCATAAACCAGGCTGATCCCATTCGCAGACAACACGTAGACAGTTGAGGGTAAGGTAAAGTGGGTGCCGGAGGTCTTCAGTCGCAACATTCCGAATTTTGTATGTGTTTCTAGTCACAGCGACGAACGACCACTATAACGGAAGTTGAGCCGCCAGAAACGTTTAGCACATTGGACTCACCATCTGTTTATCATTATTCTTTCGCGGGCGCATGATCACCCTAGACCCACTTTCGACATCCCTGATCTCTAGGTAAGTCTCGAAGTCGGCACTCTGGATACGATAACGTTCCTCTGGGTTGGGTTGGAAATGCATGCGTAGTAGATACTCGTGGATGTGGTACGTTCAACGATAACGATTGATGATAATCGATAAGCCATTAAGCTCCGACCGTAGACGCCCATCGATTATCAAATCCAAGTCAGCTGTGCATGTTATGACAAGCGTGGTAGGCGGCCATCCACTGCACATCAATGACTTTCGGTCCGCCCTATCTCCGAGTCTCTCATTTCTATGAAAATGTTAGCAAACAAACTCACCATGCTTCAATAAGAGAAAATACACACACCATCGCTTTGTACATATTCTTTTCACCTTTCCTTCTTTATAAAAGTTCAAGCTTCAAGTTGTATGGCAATATGGACAGGAATACAATCACCGTAATATCTTGAGGCTCAGGCAACCATTTCGGCTCATTAGTCTTTCTTGCAAGGCTACCAAGTGACTGAGCTTGCTGTCCGCTCTCAGGTCTGAGTCCTCTATCAAACGTTCCACTTGCACTAAGGTCCCACTTCATTTACTTCGCTTGGAGGAACGTCGCCTCAGGGTGCCAATGGAAAGTTGTACGTTACTTGGGCCAAGTTACTACACAGAAAAAGAAGTACTTACTAGTACCTGAATACTGGCTTGTCCCCGGATCGAACGGGGAAACTCTCAAACAACTGAAATTCTCAGATAATATCATTGCGCATGGGTGTGTTCCAATACACCAGCAAGCCTTGTAAATGGTGCCAGTGACGGTCAATAATGGATACCGTTAAGTTGGCAATCGGTGTATTCACGACTCGGACTGGAAGTATCATCTCGCAGTATAGCGCACTGTATGTGTCCGATTGGAAATTGAAATCACCTGAGCCCTTGTGCTCGATCGATTATTGAAGAATGAACGCAATAGGGAAACACATACTTTATTCTGTATACTAACAAGCACTATAGCAACTACATTGAAGTTGAAGATAATGAATTCGCAGCATAGATAATGAATGAAAATATATCTTACCTTATCTCCTTCGGCCCCGAATCGAACGACACCACGCTCCCGGTATCGACCAGCTTCTTTTTCCTTGCTCGGGCACGGTTGGCCGTCATGTGCTACAAAAATATATAAGAATAGTGGAGAAAAAAATAACCGTGGACGTACATTACTCCAATCGAAATTAATCAAAAATTTCCTTCACAAAGCCGGAAAGCCAGAAAGCCTGTCCTCAGATCGAACTGGGAACGTCCCACCCCACAACTTGAAAATGGGGGTGGGTGTGTTTTCCAGTACACCAACAAGCCTTGTGAAGTGACATTGAACACTCACTATGATTAGAAGTCGATACAGCACGTACCACGTACGAGATGCAATCGAAATCAGAATGATTCATTTGCACCGTTTGTCATTCGCCTACCTGCTTTCTCCTAGTGATCACTGTTGAAACGTTGGCCGGTCGACCCTGTGATCAAGGGTTTATTCGATGCGACACCATGACTGACAGACGGCATGTCTAATCCGAGTAACGGTGGAAGGAAGAACTTGCAGCATGACCACTGGACAACGTGATAGGGATACAATCAAGTGATAGAGTCCGAGCTGCATATGGGTGATCTATCATGTAGTTGAAAGGCTAGAAATAGCGCTGTTGATCGAGAGGGTATGACTGTAACATGGTAACACTGACAGCGCACATACTGTATCACCAACAGACATGTCCTAAGTCTTCGTAGACGTAGGGGGATATCAAATTGTAAACATTGTAAACAAAGGATGATCAGAATCAAGGTCAACGAGTCAGTTGCGTTGGACAGGATGGTTATTGGAACACTGGAGTTGATGCGAAACTATGCACTAGTTGATGATCTATGGGACGTTGTTGTTTGTCAAAGAAGATCCGGGAGTGGGGTTGTATCGTTAGCCTAAGCACAGGATACCGCGGAATTATATAGCCTTTCGGACGTCGTGTGCACAGGCACATGTGTAGAACTTGACAGGTATAATTTTTATCGTTTTTGTTTTTTTGAAGGTTTAATCTGGAATAACGAAGTATGGAGGGAAAAATGGAGGGGCGCCGAGGGGGGTAGTAAAAGGCACAGTAATGGTTGGAGGATTCGGCGAGAGGAGATCTTGTTTGTCCTTCAAGTTCCCACCGTCCACGTGCGATGGTGAAAAGTCACCGTGACTGCCAATGAAAAGTAATACGCGTATGTTGGTTCACATCTTTCATATAAAACACCAATCTTCCAATGTCTTTAACAGATTCTTATACTTTACGTCGTATGTTTCAGTTATATTCAACTTATATTGTGTACACTAACCCACCACCAGCACATGACTTCTTCGTCTGCTCTAACCAATCAGTCACGTCGATTCGTATGATGCCTAGGATTCAGTTTCTCTGGGACCAGCCAAGTACGTTGCAGATAATTTGTATCCTTTAACTTGCGCTGAACTTCAGGGACAGGAACGGAGTCAGTGAGAACCAAACTACGAGAACTTCTCACCGTCGACTCTCCTTTTGCTCGTGCTCGGATGGGTGTGTTTATACAAGTAACTTTTTTTTGCAGAAATGAAAGCACTAATTGTGTGAGTTTGTTTTGGCACCCCAAACGACCGATCTCAAATCAACTTAGATGAAGGAGACCGGTATGTCCATCCCACTCACGTCTATCCATCCATCTAATACATGTTCTCCTCAGCCTCTCGTCTATAATTGTCTCCTCCTTTGCGAATGCCCTTGGTAGGCTTGATGGAGAACTGGGTGACGAAGACTAGATTGTTCTTCAGCGGGGAAAGATAGATGCTGAGGGGAAGTACTTATATGGTTGGTTGGGAGGTCTAAGCAGGGATACGGAGCCATATACCAACATGTAAGTTTTCGTCTCATCTTTGTTTGTTCGTACTAACTCTAGGCCCACAAGCCAGCGTCTTGAAACCCATACGCTTCCAACGCTGCTGCCGGTTCCTCAAGCATGGTGACTAGAACTTCGAGCAGGACGCAGGTATATCCTTGCTTTATTCAACCTTTCGTTTGGTAAGTCGGACCTCTGTTAAATTTGCAGAAATAATAGTGCTAATCATCTCTATTTTGTCGTAGTACGATGTTCAATGTGATTATCGGTAAACCCCTACCATCCCGATGAGTGTAATTGCAAGCCCTGACACTGATATTATGTGTTGATTTAGTCATAGTTGGACGGAGATCTAGAGCATGCGTTGATATGTGTATGGACTCGATCGAGAAGATTGGAGTCGCTCTATAGCTCACTGACGAGGACGGGAAGAATCATGGAGGTGGAGAGCACGAAAAAAGGGGTGTGCGACGCGGGATACCAAGGTGTGAGTGTTTCTTAGCCTAATTTCGTTCGCCTCTTTTCGTTTGTTCTAACTCCCCACCTTTGCAGGCTAACCGTAAAGCGTCACGCCCCACCCATGCCCCTCCTACTGCCTCCTCGCAGATGGCCCCACTGGCGAGTGTAAAGGCAAATCTGTACGAGGATGTTCCTCCGATATATCTGTGTTAAGTTTGGCTAAGGTTAAGCAGAGATTGACGTTAGGAAGGAGGTTAAGAACCAAAAAGTACTGCAAGGCCTTCTACTAACGCGTAAGTGCATCACTATTATTGTTGTTCTTTACTGACAGTTCTAAAATCCAGTGCCTGGTCGGACTCACTCACGCACCTCTAACGCTGCCGCTCCCTCAAGCCCAGAAAACTAGAACTTCAGAAAGAGCAGAAATCCGAATACGAGTGCATCTTCCTTTCCCTCGCTCCAATCTATAGCGAATGCTAACTTGGTTCATAGTGCCCCGATCGCTAAACGTATCGCAGAGAAATGGGCGAAGCAATGCTATCAAAGCTTCGCACAAGGCCCACGCATCATGGTAACGGCTCCCTATGGCCTCGCGTGCGCTGATATTCTGGCACGCGGGTGGTTGTAATGCGGCTTGGGAGATGCATACCGATTACGTGGTGCATTTATCGTTGCGTGTCTTTCATCTGTCTTCCATCACCATTTCAATGTTTGTCATGTCATGTGTTATGCAATATCGGATCGATGAGCTCGTCCTTATGAATCAATCCATTCTTTTTGTCATGCTTGTTATCGTTATGCCGTTCGCTTTTCTTTGGTGTTTGTTTCGTCTTCTCCAATTACGATGCATGGCGATTTCACAGAGGGATGAGTGGTACGCATATATTAACACTATAATGGCAGTACTCATTTTCTCGGACTCTTGGCTTTCATATAAAGGAGTGAAATTGGCTCGATGCGGATGCGTTCGTGAAGACGGCCGATGACCCACGACTCGGAATTGCTTTCCATCTCTCTCGTCCAAGTGTTCGTAATTTTTTGCATCGTTTTCTTGTGGGCGTGGCGGAGAATCTGCCACACCAAACAACGAAAGGCAAATCATCGCAGGGTGCCAATGGAGAGTTCGAGGCAAGTAGTACACACCCACGCAGAAAAAAAATAAGTGGTAGTGCTGGTTCAATATTCAATAATGGTTACAAAATGGTTACTGGCCCCTTGTCTCCGGATCGAACGGGGAACTCCCAAACAAATATGGCTCCTGGATAATGGCATAATCATTGTGCATGGGTGTGTTCCAATACACCAACAAGCCATGTAAATGGCGCCAGTGAAGCCAATAAATAATCCGAGTCTGTACCGTACTAGTACAATCGGAGTATACCAACGAGTTGCAACTTCTCGATTGCCATTGGAAGTAACGTCCAGCGCCATGTGTGTCCGATTACAATCAGCCCTCGCCGGGTCAACACTCAAAACCCCGCGGCCTCCATGGCCATTTTTTCTCCGAGCGGAGAATTCCACACGACAAACAACAAAAGGAGAAAATATAGAAGGAATGTCACCACTGGGTACCAATGGAAAGCTTGGAGTTCAAGGTAAGTAGTACTACATGATTCGAAGTTACAATTTCTCGACAGGTAAGTACTAGTAGTACTACATGATACTTCAAGTCACTACGCAAAACAAAGGTGATACCCAGCTATTGGCTTGTCCCCGGATCGAACGGGGAACTCCCAAACAAATGTGACTCCTTCAGCCGCACAACGTAATTGCGCACGGGTGTGTTCCAATACACCAACAAGCCTTGTAAATGGTGCCAGTGAAGCCAATAACTTGAATGCGTACCATGTATATACCAACAATATTCCAACAAAGTACTTGCGTCCAATTACAATCACCTGAGCCTTGGGCTTGATCAGAATGAATAATCATCAAGTTTCAATACTCACAATTCCGTCTTCCTATGGTATTTTCTTTTCGGAGGAGAGAATCTTACTACCTACCGTGACAAACGACGAAAGTCAAAATCTGAAGCGCGTGCCGATGGAAAGTTCGAGGTAAGTAAGTAGCACATCATGATACTTCAAGTTACTACACAAAAAAAAAAGGTGATACCCGGGCCAGGCTACTGGCTTGTCCCCGGATCGAACGGGGAACTCCCATACAAATGATTCTTGAAGTTGTACAACAAAATTGGGTATGGGTGTGTTCCGATACACCAACAAGCCATGTAAAATGGTGCCAGTGAAGGCCAATAATGCGTACCATGCGTATACCAACAAAGTACTAGTAGCGTCTAGCAGGTTAATCAATTATCACTGAATGAACGCAACAGGGAAACACATACTTTTATTCTGTACACCAACAAGCACTTAGACTGACTCAAGTTGAACTTTATGATGACTTTTTCAAAGCTTCCATGCTCCGGGTATCGACCATTTTAGTTCTCTCGGAAAGTATACCAATATAATAAATATTGTAGCCTGAGTCAAGGAAAAAAATAACCATGGACCGTAACGTACATTATTCCTATTGAAATTAGATGAGGAGTCTCCCTTTACCTGGCAAGCCTGTCCCCGGATCGAACGGGGAACTTCCCACTGCACCCCCACGAGTCACCTTCAACTTGAAGTTGAAGGTGCCGAGTATGGGGGTGGGTGGGTGTGTTTTCCGGTACACCAACAGGCCTGGTGAGTTGACGTGTCAGCGCGCAATAGGTTAAGAAGTCGATTATAACTCGTACACCACCAAGCCCTATAGTAACTGTGTTGGGGTTGGGTATGGTGACGTACTTATCTCCTTCGGCCCCGAATCGAACGAGTCCGAAGCTTCCACGCGCCCGGTTATTGACCCTTTTAGTTCTCTCGGAAAGTACACCAATATATAAGAATAGTCAAGCGAAAAATAACCACGGACGTACATCACTCCGATCGAAATTAATTAAAAACTGTCATCACAAAACCAGAAGGCCTGTACCGAGATTGAATGGGCCCGGGGAACTTCCTACCCCCCCCCACAACTTGAACGTGCCGAGAATGGGAGTGGGGTGTGTTTTCCTGTACACCAATAGGCCTGGTGAATTGACGTGTGAACAGTCACTATGATAAGAAGTCGATATGGTACGTAGTACCACGTACGAGATGAATCACAGTCGGCCAACTACGGCCATCCAGGTCAGAATGATTCATCTATGTAGTATCGTTTATCATCCCTCCGCCTACCTGCCTTCTCCGAGTGATCACTGTTGAAACGCTGGGTCACGACCCTGTGATCAAGGGTTTATTCGAAGGAAAACTGATAGACGGCATGTCTAATCCCGATGGAATTGCAATATGAACCACTGACGACATGAAAGGGATACAATAGGGTCCGAGTATCGTATGGGTGATCTATCATGTGGTTGATAGAAAGAATCCAGCGATAGAGTCGATGATCGAGAGAGTGACATGGTAACATTGACAGCGCCCATACTGTATCGCCGACAAAGGATGATCAGAATCAAGATTAACTCGGCGGCGTTGGTCAGATAGTAGACTTGGTTGGAACGCTGGAGTTGATGTGAAATTATCTATGGGTTGTTGTTATTGGTCGGAGGAGATCCGGGAGCGGGGTTGTATCGTCAGCAAGTCATTAGCCTGCGCACAGGATACCGCGGAAATATATAGCCATTCGGACTCGGATGTCGTGTGCACAGGACCACAGGCACATGCGCAAAAGACAAGAATCATTTTTATTGTTTCAATTTTGAACAAAGGCAGGACTAAGTATTGATCGGGAATAACGGAGTATGGAAGGAAATATGACGAGAGACGCCGACCGGAGCCTCAGTGAGGCACAGGAATGTAAAAGGGATTTGGGGATTGGGGATTGCTGTCAGTGGGA
>QLOJ01002364.1:0-11759 GCA_003313625.1 Tricholoma saponaceum | reverse complement strand
AGCATCACTGATACTGCGCAAAAAAAAAGGTTTTGCTAAAGGACCTTTCGTTCTGCAAATGGCTGTTAGCGGTGATCCATCCTCAAATGAGTACGAGATTATTGATTGACGTTGCATTAATTGTCCTTTTTAAATGATGGAAGGGCTTCCAATGACCGGCGCAGCATGTTTGCACCTGAGGTAGCTGGCTGCTACCTTTACAGTCACGGTAACAACCGAAGCGCACTGGTGCCGCCGCATGACACCCTACGGGGATTTTTATTTATTTATTTAGTTGGTATGACTCCATATGAATATGTTTAAATTACTTTTTTATGGGCATCTTGGGCACGCCCACGGAGGGAATGAGGGGAAGGTTACTAGGTTACTAAAATACACCGAAACGGTGCTAGTACAGATGTCAGTGTTAAGAGTCATGTCTCAGGTGTCTAACTTGCTCAGGACTCACTTAACGTGAGAGTTCAGTTCTTTCAGTGTTCAGTGGAAGGGTTGATGAACTGGCGTGGAAGCAAAGAGCTTCAAATGTTGCAGGAAGGTCTCAGCCTTGTATTCCGCAAGCGACTGGCAAATACGTTTTGCTCTCCATACGAAAAACTATTTTTGATATAGCATGGCATGTGATTTGTATGGGAAATAATCTATATTTATGACAATGACGTACGTTTCAGTGTCGGAGGCCTGGACCAGCCTGGACCGCTGGAAAGAGAATCTTCGTGATCTTCATGTGGTGGAGTCGTTAGTTATGTATAGATTCAGAACTTAGAGATGGTTCTTTCGATCCTTCCTCACAAGTTATCAAGTTCGATATCCATTGTGACGTGTAAAGAAAAATGGTAGTTGACAAAATGCACAGATCTGAGGTGACAAATGGGGGTCTGGGAGCGGGGACGAGTGAGGTAAGTCTAAAGTAGTAAGAAGATGAAACCAACTAGGTTCGTTGGGGGCGATACCACGCTGGGGGCACCGTCGCGCCCATAACTTGCTGAACCGTCTGGATCATCTCCAGGTCCTCTGCCCTCGCCAAATCCTCAGCCGTTTTGTTCGTAGCCACGACAACGGAGCAGCACTCTGCGCCATTATCAAGAAGGACAATTGCGATTCGACGGCAGTCGGAGGGGAGTCTACGTAAAATGGTAGGCAATACGAAGCCTCATGTGAGTCGGCATGCCAATACCGATTTGGTTATTTCAGTTCGGCTTCTAATCGTAGAGGAAAAGCAAGGACTCGGTAATAAACCACAGTTCCATTGATGCTGCGAGCATTTGCCAAACCTGGTGGCTTGGGAAGGGATTCGCGAGTTATGAGAGGTAGTATCTGATCACTGTCGTTTGAATCGTTCCTAGGAAAGTTTCATGGCGGAGTCAGCAACATTAAGAAGATACGCACATCGTTATAAGCACTGGCAAAAGTTGTTCAGATGCCATGGCCCATGAAAGTGAATCGCCGTTTATAATATCAACAAAACGTGCACTGGCACGTGACAAAGCTTGGTGAAAACGACTCAACAGGAGGGAGACAAAGAAGCGGGAGGAGAAAACGAAGAAGAGGGGGAAGAAAACGAGGAAGAGGGAGAAGACGAAGAAGAAGAGGGGGAAGACGAAGAAGTAGATGGAGCAGAGGTAGGTTGCTCACCCCCCCCAAGACATTCCCAAATCCGAGGGACGCGTGCAGCCCCATCGCAAAAAGAAAGAAATTGAAGAAGGAATATATCGTGACGAATCTCCACCTCCCCTTGATGAACCCGACAAGATTCCATACAAGCCTCGAAGAAGAGCCCTCAGCCCCAAGGATGAAGAAGAGCGGAATGTGAAACCTATCTTTGTACGCTATAGAGAACTCGGGGATGGACTAATGGAGTCAATGAAACCCGATGTCAACGACGCTAGAGCTTTAGATGATACCTGGTCCCTACTCATCCTTTTTGGATCCGAAGCATCGGCACAGCGCTTCTTCCTTATTCACCATTTCCTCGAAGCAAGGTGGAAGGAGCGAGGAGATTGAACTTATATACCTCTGATGTTATTTTAATGGTGCCCTACTAACTCCCGGTGACTACCGCGTCAGAGCCGAACGAGAAACAATGATTATAATATTTAGTTATCGATGATGGGAATTCTCATTGAGTACGATCGAGTCTAGTTCCTATAATATGGGTATAATGACCTGTCGACTGGTATATTCACTGTTGATCAAACTTTAACAAAGAAAACCGACTCACTTCCATCTTCCTTCCGTGCCTCCCACCATTTTCCAGTCTTATCCAAAATCTCAAGAACTTCTCCCTTCTTGAACGACAACTCGTTCGACGGGTCGTCCCCCACCCCAGTATCTACGTCCCACAATCATCAACAACCGGATTCAGAACGAAATGAAATTGAAAGGCGGGCGTACAAGACTACAACGCCATGGCCTTAAGCCGTTCCACTAGGGTTGCCTCCGTTTCCTTTTCCGGCTTTGCTGTCGTATTACCATCCTTCTCCTGATCCTCGAGCTAAGTAACAGTCGATGCCCAACAACACTTGCCAATGCACTAGGTACGGTGGGTCATCAAAATTCGGCATCAGACCCTTTGGACTCTCAACTCGAGCCTTACATTGGCTACGTCGCAGCTGACTGGCAGCAACCCGTCCAAGAACACTCGTAAATTTTGACATTTCAAACATAGGGGTAGACTCCACCCTCGCACGAGACTCAAATAGACCGCCTCCGCCAATGAGGTAGTCGAACACACGCCGTCACCCACAAGCAGTCGACGATAGCAGTCATGATCCATGCAACTGCGGTGAGTTTCTGTGAACTTGCAGGTGAGAATAGGTTGTCGTCTATGTCGATGGCGATGGCGATGGCGGCAAATGATGTTAGGAGGGGCGGATGGGTGCGGATGGTATTTGAGTAGAGGGCGGAGACTAATTGGAAGGAGACGATTGCCTGGGAATTTTGGTGTGTGCGACTGTGGAAGGGAGTACTGTATCAGCATACGATGGATAGAGATGGGGGAGTAGGACATACTTTTGGCTGGTGAGTGCTATGACCCAAGCTACCTGTATGGAAGATAATAGGGACAGAGTAATTGTTGGCATGCAAAATGAATGGCATGAACATGGAAGAGGGGCAATTCTTCAGTTTGAGGTGAAATGTTGATAGAAGTCTACTAACTACGATTCGACGGCAGTCGGGGGGGAGTCTACGCAAAATGGTAGACAATACAAGCAGACGCCTCATGTGAGGTGTCGCGCCAATAGTACCGATTTGGTTGTCCTCGGCCCATTTCAGTTCGGCTTCTAATCGTAGAGGAAAAGCAAGGACTCGGCAATAAACTATGACGGTCACTTGCCAGTGGAGTGACCGTGGTAGTGGAGGATAAGTAACAACCTTTGCCAGTTGCTTCTTATACCTACCACCTTGCTTATATGCCTATTCCCCACCCATTTGCCTGTAGCATCGTCGTGACTCCATCATCATTCCCACCCATTTATTGCCACAATCGTATCGTATATGTAGTCCATGGCACTGGATTCTTGTGATGACCCTCGCCCGCGATCTTGCTTTGATGAATGTAACCAAACCAATTATAGTTATTTGATCTGATGATCAAGTATTGAAACGTGTATAGTCTTGTATAGTAAGCGCTGAGCGTTGGATATTACTTGTCAGGAACGGCTCGACGACCGTTTTTCTCTACTTTCACTGACATCATCTTGACAGGGGAGGTTCGAATGTTTGTATGCTGGGAGCTCTGCTTATCAACGACAGACACAGTACTGAAGACGCAGTGACAAACTCGAGTGACAGTGCCACGACTACTGCCACCACCACGCGGACTCACCCTCTTTCTTCTCGGGTTTCTTCTAACAGTACCACTCACTCAAACTCAAACTCTCATTCATTCTCTCATCCTAGAACCAAACCCAAACTCAAACCCAAAACTACAGTTACTAGTAAAGCAATGGCCATCCTCTCACGTTCCCCAACCGCCAACAACTACGAGCGTCTCGAAGGCGGTATGGGCATTGGTCCTCATTCAAAGTGGAAATGGACATGGACATGGCGCAAATTCGCTATCGGCACTGTGGTGCTTATCGGCCTCGTGTGGCTCGTGAGCCCCCGAGCGAGGGTTGCTGGTCATCGTCCCGGCGAGCAGTGGGGTTTACCTGTAAAGGGTGGGGATTATCGTTAGTGTTTTCTTGTTGGGTTGGGTTAGGTTAGAGTGAGACGTTAACATCATGCGACTTTGATTTAGATCCACCCGGTGCGGATGTGGATACACTCCCACTACCAGCCCCGCCTGCACCTGCCCCTACCAAACCCAAAGAAGGCGCTGTCCTAGACGAAGATACTGCCTCCTCCTCTAATCCCTCATCTCCCACCACTACCCCCCCAACATCTTTTGACACCGATACCGACCCACTCAAAACCACGCAGTGCACCATCCCCTTCCGGCTCTCTGCTCGCCTCGTCCAATACGCTCTAATGATTGATGCAGGGTCCACCGGCTCTCGTATCCACATCTACAAATTCAACAACTGCAAGCCCGCACCCACGTACGAATACGAGGTGTTCAAACAAGTACTCGGTGGGCTGTCTTCCTTCGCTGGAAGACCGGAGGAAGCGGCCAGGAGTCTCGATGTGTTGCTTGATGAGGCCGTGAGAGTCGTGCCGCCGGTGTTGAGGAAGTGTACTCCGGTTGCGGTGAAAGCGACAGCGGGGTTGAGGTTGTTGCCTGGGAGTCAGAGTAGGGATATTTTGGAGGCGGTGGAAAGGAGGTTGAGAAGCGTGTATGAGTTTCCGCTTGCGGAGAAGGATCCAGTGACGGTGATGGATGGGAAGGATGAGGGTGTTTATGCGTGGATTACGGCGAATTATCTGTTGGATGCGATTAAGAACGGGGATACCAACTCCAAGGATACCACGGCTGCGAGGAAGACGTATGCGGTGCTGGATCTTGGGGGCGCGTCGACCCAGATTGTGTTTGAGCCGAAATTCGCAAAGCCGGATAGTGCGTTGGTGGAGGGGGATCATAAATATGAGTTGGACTTTGGAGGGAAGGTGCATGTGTTGTATCAGCATTCGCATTTGGGGTATGGGCTTATGAGGGCGAGGAAGCATGTTCATCAGCTTGTGGAGTTTATGGATTCGATCAGGGCGAGTGATAAAGACGCGAAGGGGAAGGGTGAAAAGGAACAGGAACGGGTGATTGGGAACCCGTGTTTGGCGAAGGGGACGAGGAGGGTAGTGGGGATATCCGATGAGCGTACTGGGGAGCTGAGGAATGTTACGATGGCTGGAGAGGAGGTCGGATCGTATGAGGGGTGTAAGCGGATCATCGAGCTTGTCATGGCGAAAGATGCGTAAGTATCTCTATCGATTGTTTTTTTGGCATTTTCTAAAATCACCGAATACAGAATATGTGAAATCAAACCGTGCTCATTTAATGGTGTCTACCAGCCCTCGCTACTCGACACTTTCCCAGCTTCATCCGGAAAAGTCCTTCTCCTCTCCTACTTCTACGACCGCATCTCCCCTCTCCTCCCCCCCTCTCCCTCCACCTCCCTAACATCCCACTCCCCAATAACCATCTCCACCCTCCCCACCCTCGCCCGCTCCGTCTGCGAAGGGCGTGAAACGTGGCTCACCCACTGGGGCACCATGCCCGCCGTCATGGAGGATTTGGCAGGCCGCCCGGAGTGGTGTTTGGATTTGACGTTTATGTATGGGTTGTTGAGGTTGGGGTATGAGTTTGATGATGCGAGGGAGGTGGAGGTGGGGAAGAAGGTTGGGGGAACGGAGTTGGGGTGGTGTCTTGGTGCTACTTTGGCGATGGTTGGGGGGGTGTTGAAGTGTAAGGTGTAAGTAAGGTGGAGAGGGGAGGGTTGATAGAGTATTTTTTGTTTTGTGGTGGATCTACGTTTTTTTTTTTTTTGAGTAATTTAATTCGGTTTGCTGGACGTTGTGGACTGTCATGTATACTATACTAGAGTTTCTGATCACTCTGTGTAATCGTTGAACGGTTAGCGAGGACCATCGCATATAGTAAGCATTCACCCCATGTCAAAAAGTTCTAAATCCGTTTATTTCGGCCTGATTCGGCATTGCATCTGTGAAGAAAAAAAGAACATATTCAATGAGAAAGGTATTGGAATTATAAAGTTACATAATTGCTCTTCAACCGCCCTGCCACCGTAGACGATCTGCAGTACGGGTATGCTAGTGTATGGGTACTGAAGGAATAAATACGCGGTCAATCCACACTGACATGTGGAGCAGGACTATGATGTACTACGATGCGGTTTTTAGTGTCGTCTCTGATTACTTTGTCCAATGAAATGGTTACGGCTGTCGCAGTTCAAGCTTGAGACGGGGCCACTGGCAGAATGTCATTGTTAAATAATGAGGAAAATTAATTCAAACGATGGGGGATGTATGAACGTTCAGATGATAGGTGAGAGATACATAAGTAGAGATATATAACGTATAAATGAATCAATTTTTGGGCGCCTTCCCGTCGAGTGTAACACCGCATCGTGAGCACACCTTGCTCGAGTTCGTGCTATCGATCGAATTATGAGTGAGAAGGATCAAATCAAACTCAAAGGGTAAACTCACAAGAGACAAATCAGGCCACAGGGGAAACATATCTGCAAGTAAGAGGAATTAAATATAGAACGCAAATGTGAGGAGGATGACTCGAGACGTACGATGGCGGTGATGATTCCACAGGCACCGTATTTTCGCTCTGGCTCGTGGACTCCCTTCGCGCATTGGGCGAATACTACGATGATAAGGGTTTTGAGTAAATGTTTGGAGAAGCAGGAGATAGACATACGTTCTGCGCGATATTGTTCACCCACTTGGGCAGCGTTTGGAGTTGCCATCGAGGTGTGTGGATGGGGAGATGTAGGTAGGGTAGATATCTGGGTCTGAACGTGGTTCAAGTTTAGTCTGGCCCCTCACGTATACTTATATACGTGAGTCTGTCCAGGACATATCGTTTCACCGGATTCAAGCGCATCTTCCGATTATGCGGTGAATGACATCCCTGAATGATAGATGTGGCTAAGTTGATCGCTTGGTAAATTAAGTTTAGGGCGTCCGATCATAGTTGTTTGGTGAGAGCCGCCGGAAGTCGGGAATAGCAATCTTCACAAGAGTCCTACACTATGCTACTGGATTGAAGTAGCCTGAGGGCCCTACTACCCAAATTCGACTGGCACATCCACGTGTGATGACACAACATCAGGTGACTTTTGAGAAACAAGTCCTTAAAAATAATTTGAAGGGCGCAATACAATGGATTTTTGATATAGCAAAAATATGAATCTGTGTGATGCTGAACTTGAATTTGTGCTGAATCTGGTTTGAGCATTAGTGCATCACGTGCACAGCCTTCGGCAGCCCACATAGAATTTGAACGATCTCCTTCGTACACCTCGAAGAAAAACAGCTTACTCTAAATTTATGTCTAAACAACTTGTTGGAGGCCAATCTTTTATAACACAACCGATTGAGGTGATCGTTCAAATTCTGTTGTTGGTAACGTCAACTTACAGCATGTCACGTGAATATAGTCGAGTTTCAAATTTCAATGAGGCATGTCATTGCATTAAGCAACCTCAACCAACACAGCTGGATTAGATCAGTTGTCAAAACGGTGATGAATCAGAGGAAAGTGCGGGGTGGGGGTTATCTAGATAAAGCATACACCTGAGTTCTGGTGTCTTTCAGTGGATGTATATTTTTAGTAATTCATGCCGTTTTCCGGAACATGATATGATTCGTACTAGTAGTGTCGTTTTTGATTAATTCGTCCAATGAAATGGATTAATATGTACCAACGAAGATGATACGGTATAAACGTTCGAACGACAGGTGAGAGATATATAAAGTACAAATGAACGTGTTGAACAATCAATTTTTCGGCGCCTTCTTCGAGGTGTCGAGTGTGACACCGCATCGTGAGCACACCATGTTCGAATCCGTGCTACCGATCAACCTATGAGCGAGAGGTAGCAAATCAAACTCAAAGGGTCAACTCACAACAGACAAATCAGGCCACAGGGGAAACACGCCTGAAAGTAAGAGAGTATAGAACGTAAATTTGAGAAGTATGACAGAAGACGTACGATGGCGGTGATGATTCCACAGACACCATATTTTCGCTGTGGCTCGTGGATTCCCTTCGCGCATTGGGCGAATACTATGATCAGGATTTTGAGTAAAGGTTTGGAGAAGCAGGAGATACTAGACGTACGCTCTGCGCGATATTGTTCACCCACTTGGGCGGCGTTTGGGGCCTGGGGGGGACCGGGTGGAGCCACGTATTGCGCTGGAGCTGCTTGATAGCCTGGCGTGGAAGAAAAGTTTGTTGCCATCTTCACTACTTCTCGAGGTGTGTGGATGGGGAGATGTAGGTTAGGCAGATGATAGGGTCTGAACGTAATTATATTAGGGCCACACTTATATATATTTGCTCGTCAGTTGAAGACATCGTTTTACCAGATTCGAGTGCATCCGAGTGTCACGCGATTCTGCGGCAGTGACATCCCTGACACGGCCATGATAGGTGTGTTGATGGCGTCGCAAATTAAATCTGGGGCTGTCACGTTGGTCGTTTGGCGAGAGTCGGGCCTCGTTAACAATGATAATAATCTTCAAAAGAGGATCTGCAGGTACGCATGCCCAATGCTAACGAGAATTTGAGATAGATCTTCCCACTTTCTTGGGAGCATCACTTATGTTACCTGTTGCATCAAGCAACGCAGCTGGATTAGATCAGGGTTGAGGCCAAGATGGAAATACTGAACAGGTTCGCGGATTCGTATGAAGGTCTATGCACCCCAAGACACAGCCTAACGGGAGGGTTTCACTGAAACCCTCATTGTCCTTTCAGGCACAGAGATCTGAAGATTCATAACAGGAACATCAGTTTTCTCGCCACCTGTGCGCACAAGCAGTACACCTATGACAATAGCACAAAAAGTTAGCCGTACTTCTCCAGACAAAGGCTCATTAAATGATAAGTCGTACCGGTAAACTGGCAAACGAATGGTCAGCAGTGCAAAAAATATAGAGGTAAAACAGGGCTCGTATACGGACACGTGGTCATAGGTTCATCAGCGGACCTGATTTGGAGCTGGTAGAAGTATGCTTGATTGTGGTTGCATTTATCGCATGAGGCTGTGGGGAGAACTTGATCAACCTGACGTTTCATCAAGCCAAGGACGCGCTCACCCATAGTCGAATCAGCATGTTTCCACATTTCGTCTCCTCCAAAGACATCGTCGATCTCCTTCCGTACGAGCCTTGTTCTAGATGTCATCTGTACGCGGCGTTATCGTATGAGCGAAGCAATTTTTAGAGTGGATGACGCACTTGTTTGGTGATTGGGAACTCATAGGCGCAGGTGTTGCATGCCCATTTATTATAGCCTGTCTCAGAGGATATGACAAGGATGTTTGCACAATTGGGACAGAAGAGCATCACGACAAGAGCGAGTTTTTTTCGTTGAGAACACCACTGACTCGATCTTATCTTATCAACAGCCTTGGCACCAAACTGCCACAAACCTGAGGCAACAACTTGAACAGTCTTCAACTCGGTCAGTCACGTATTTATCTCCAATAATGGGTCTTTTCAGGCGTAGACAAGTCGTACATCCGTCTTCCAACATAGCTAGTTCCTCCCAACAGCTTCCTCCAGAGTGGACATCTGCGCCCGAAGCACCCGTAAGTATTTTGACCATTTCTGTTCACTGTCCTAATCTCCTAATCAACCTTATCCACAATACAATAGCATCAGCATGGACTGTATAATGAGGCCACAGATCAAGACTTCGTAGAAGGACAGAAGTTCTTTGAAGGAGGGAGGAACCCACGAGAACCTCCCCGACTTTTGCCTTCGGACGCCGTGGATCGTATCAATGCGTTGGGCTGCAAAGCTTGGGGTTTGGAGTCCCCCTCGTTTGATTACCCGTATTCCAGGCATCGATTTTCTGGCTTCATCCAGAATCTCAACGATAAGAAGGGTGGGTCAGGTTTGATTGATGTGGAGACATACGCTCAGTGCGAGGATGTCTGCCTCTTAAGTGATCTGCCAATAATGGCGGGACTCTATGATATTCAAGGGAAGACAGGTGTTTATTTCGAGGTCTCGATCGAGAAGATGAATGGAGTTATCGCTATTGGTAATGTGGTTTCTACTCTACGCCTACCCTTCTGACGTCTCTTCTGATGGATTCAGGAACCGCTTGCCGTCCTTATCCTCCGTTCCGCCTTCCTGGATGGCACAGAGATAGCGCCGGCTTCCATCTCGACGACCTTCGAAAATTCTTCGAGAATTCGGATGGAGGGCAGGACTACCAATGCCTTGGGATCACTAGTATTAAACCAGCGGACACCGTCGGATGCGGATACGAGTTCTCCTCGGGGAGTCTGTTCTATACGTACAATGGCATCCGACTTCCCAACGCTTTTATTGCTTACGTCCCACGCCATGATTATGATGTCTTTGCGGCGATCGGCGTGGCGGGAGAGTGTGAATTCAAGGTTAATTTTGGCGGGGATATATTTAAGTGGAAGGAGGGCAACGAATGGTCGTGGAGGGTTGAGGGTCATCTTGGGAGGTTGGGTGCCATGTATGGAGGATTAGATGACGAATTGCCATCGTATAATGATTTGGTGAGGAGGATGCGGTGAGCGGATGAATGATCTGCAACTTCTACAGTATTTGTATGGTCAAATTTTGAAATCACTGCTAATCTCCTTCTCCCTCGAATCCCAACTGGTGGTACTCAATCAACGCACTTTGTAATCTGTTGGCAGAATGGAACAAACGAAGCGATGTAAATGCTTTGTAAATGTCTCAAGACTTACCATTCACAAGATTTCCTCCTCCCTCTGTGGTCATGGCTACACTTCCACCTACAACATCACTTCAAGGTTCGCCTCCTTATTCATGTACGACTAAAAATGAATGATATCTGCTACCAGGGAAAGTCGCAATCGTCACTGGTTCCTCTCATTCAATCGGCGCAACCATGGCAATTACCCTAGGTGAAAAGGGCGCCAAGGTAGCCGTAAACTACGCGCATGACGACAAAGCAGCTGAAGAAGTCGTTCAAATAATAGAAACTAACGGAGGGGAAGCGATCGCCGTTAAAGCTGATGTTTCGACGCTTGAAGGAGGGAGGCAACTGTTGGATGCGACAATTAAGGCTTGGGGACATCTTGATATCCTCGTACTCAATGAGTCTGGTGCGGGTATAATGGGAAGCAGAGCTCTGGAAGATGTCGATGAGGACTTCTTTGATGGACATATTCAAGCGAACGTCAGAGCGCCCTTGTTCATGGCGAAGGCTGCAACAAATTATCTTCCGGCACGTACGTCCCATCTCTCTCCTTTTTTGGATTCATTTGGCTTATAGTTTCTCAGCTGGAGGTCGCATAATTTTCTGCTCCTCAAGTCTTACTGGTTCGACTAGTATGTATTCCGCCCGAGAGCCTCGCAGTCCACTGATCTAATGTTCCTATGATAGCGGTGCTTCCCAACGTACTCAGCTATGTAGCCTCGAAGGGTGCAATTGAACAAATATCTCGCGTCCTCGCCAAGGATCTCGGCCGTAAAGGTCTTACCGTCAATACGGTCCCACCTGGTCTCGTTGACACAACACAGGCTATTCCACGCAGGAAAGCCCCAGCCTGTTATTGATATGATCGCGGGACAGAATCCGAATAACCGCATCGGACGGCCAGAAGATATCGCCC
>QLOJ01002360.1:0-38698 GCA_003313625.1 Tricholoma saponaceum | reverse complement strand
TGTATATAAATGTGTAGCCGCGTCTGAGCAACTCATTCCCACCCCTTATCAAACCGCATGAATAGCAATCCTAGTAAGCAAAAGGTTATTTGTCTTGGACTAGGGCGTACAGGTGTCAGTTTCACCCACTGCTGCCCTTCCACAGTGAAACTGCTGATGATGATTGGCAACTTGGGAAGACGTCTAGTCTTCGAGACGCTCTAGAAATTTTAGGGCATGGTCCAGCTTATCACATGACGACCATCATTGAGGGGGGAGAGAGAGATCTCGCGATGTGGTGCAAGATCGGTGAAGGTCTGCCATTCATTCAAGTTCCTACTGTGAATCAATTTCGTGGCTTCATTGGCACCATCTAGGAGATGCAAGGAGTGAAGATATTAAAACCCTCCTCCAACCCTATGGTGCCGTGTTAGACTATCCCGCAGCGATGAATGCCCCCCAATTATACTCAACATATCCAGATGCGAAATATATTCTTGTGAGATTTACTACCTCACTTGATACCGCTAAATGGTGTTCATTGAATGAATAGACCACCAGAGATCCTGAAAAGTGGGAAACCAGTATGAAAGCAACAATAATGCGAAGGCTGTTGACCCTTCGCGAAGCGCATAAACTGACCCCGGCCGACGCCATATTCAGGAATTGGTCTGAGACGTATATGCAGAGTATGCATAGCCTGAGTTCCGAACTCGGCCATTCAGACTTCCAAGTTCAAGTTTGGCTGACATCAGATATAGGGAAGTTTCATAGAGGTCGCTTGTTCACAGACACCAAACAGGAATTTGTTGACCACTGTGAGCGCATCAAACAACTGATACCAGCCAACAAGCTCCTCATATATGAGGTGGGCGAGGGATGGGATAGACTGGCGGAATTCCTTGGCGTGTACATTCGAATCGTATTGTCCGTTATACGTTTCATCTTATGGTCCTTTTACTATGCAACAGCCCGGTGCCGACAGTGCCATTTCCACACGTTAACGACACCGCACAGTTTTGGGAATTTTGGAATGTCAAGGCTGCCGAGAATGATCGAATGCTGAGCGACCCAAACGCCACCACATCCTCGCCCCTCGTTTAACATTTATTCAATGTTTATTTTCCGATCTCTCGTTTACGCCACAGTATGTACCGCTATACTTTTTATTGTTTTTCCTGCATTTGTAGTTTACTTACTTTTCCTGCTCTCGTCGAGAGGCTTTCTTTTCTTTCAGCTATTTTAGCTTATTTCCAATATGACAAGGATTACTGCTCCACCATAACCATTTCTATTCCCTATCACCTTTCTAACTCCTCAGATTCCATCTTCGTCAACCTGGGGTGAGCTGAAAGCATGACTATGGGAGCCTGTGTTATATGCCTCTGCTCATTAGTCTGAGTACTTAGATTTTGACCTGTAGATTCTCTGTTGGGTAGTAGACCCACTATTGATCACTATCTCAGCCTGCCATATCCCTGTAATTTACACTAAGCCACATATTATGATCAGACTCCCTGGAATCCTGTGGATTCTGGTTTGATTCCATTGTTTTTAGTGATACTAATAAACTCAAATTAATTTTAAAGCATGTCAGAACTTTCCAGAGGCAGTTGTAGCCAGTCCATGATTAGATTTGATTGTAACACTGATTGAAACCAATCAAATTATCCTAATCACTGTGCCTAAGGTTCATCACAGTTATGGGTACAACTGCAGTAATATATGCACAGGTTGCAGGGGTTCAGGTTAGGTGTTGTTCAACTGGAACCTGTGCCACACTGTACCCCTGATGGCAGTATTGGCAGTATGATGTGGTGTTGCAGATAGTGTTGCTTGGAGCTATGAGCTGCTAAGCCAAGCTGCTATTTTGGGCCAGATGAGCTGATAAATCAGCTTGCAGCTCAGAGCTGCTCAAGCCATGCCTTAAGTCACCTAAAATTCAGAAGTGAAAAATGGCTTTAAACCTTCTGAAAACATTATAAAACACACCATAGAAGTACCTGGTACTAAATTGAAAGCATATTTCCATGCTCTACTCCTCAAAGAAGATATTTTGTAATAGGTAGTACAAGGAGACAAATAATCTCATCAAAAATACCAATCCATGCAAAACTCAGTAGTTTGAGATATTTCTTTTGTAAAAATTGTCCATATAACTTGGTTGACTGTTAAAAGGCATATTTAAAGGATAAATACAAGTATGACAGTGATCCCATAACTCTGGGCAATTTTAATTGGCTCAGCCAGCTCAGAGCTGCCCTGGGCAACTCAGGGCTGTTTTGATCAGCTTAATTGCCTGAGCCAACACCATGAGCGAGCCAAGCTGAGCTGTTGCATCACTAGTTGCAGACAAGCTTCTTTCTAAATTTAGTACTGTGGTCAATATGTAAACTTGTCTGTCATACATCTTCCTTTATGTTGAAATGTTGTATTTGGAGTCTGGACTTGACTGTTTGCACTGTGTTGCCCTTTTCTTTTCATTTCCAAGGATCATTCTTTGTTCATATCCATGGATCAACACTGTGATGATTTTTCAATTAAAGAATTTCCCTAATACAACATTGTCACCCTGACCTTCCCTTGAATGGCACAACATAGCACAACAACAACAATGATGACAGCAGGCTATTGACCACCACAAGGTGACAAATGACGGGCAGGGCACAGGGACAGCAACAGTGAGAGACAGGGAGGAGAACAAGATGATGACAGTGGCTACCACCATGACTCAGACATGGACAGGGAGAAAGGAAGAGGACAGCAGCCAGGAGCTGGACCCATGCACTCAGGATGATGCACCTGCATCAACACACCAAGACAACACATCCACAAGCCCAACACACCAGCACCAACACACAGGGCTATGTCCTCCCCCTATTACATCCTGCTCCAGCAACTTGGACTTCCTTTGGACCTCCGATGTTCCTCTGCCAATATTACTTAGTGAAACTTGTTGAGAATCACACCATGAGCACACACTTTCAAGTTGATGTGTGTGCTATATTCGGCACATTCCTTTGAGGTGCATGTTTGTATGCACACTGCCGATTCCTTTATACCTTGTCCTTTCTTTATTCTGTGACACTTATATATATAGTATACGGTTACCCAACCACCTCAGTCACTTATACAGAGACTGAGTTTGATCTTGTTCACACTAGGATTGACTTTCTACAGGTTATGGGCCACTCCCATTGCACTTAGACAATGGTAGAAAATCTCCTAGCCACTTGATATTCATCTACATCACTTTTGATCAGTCTGCCCAATTACTAGATCTCGGATCACAAATTAACGATATCAGGACTCCTGACACATTATTCCCAAATTCCCTTTGTCTTTCAAATGTTTTCCATTTGCCACTCCCCTACTACTCTCTTCACAAACATTTTTACTACGACTGCCAAAACCAGCCCACTGTCCATTTCCCTTATCAAATTATCTGTTCAATATTCTGGGGAGAAACTCAACAAGCTCAAATTCAACTACAAAGAGTGGTGTGAGGAAATCACTATCGCCCTCTCCTTGAATGGCCTTTATGAATATGTCACTGGTGACATCACTGAACCCACATCTTTGGAACCCCATGCTCTCACCAATTGGAAGGCCAACTTGCCCCTTGCATATGCTTTTTTGGCCTCTAGCATCTCCCCTTCTGAGTGTCCTTTCATTGACATCAAGAAGGGCCCTGATGTCAATTGGACAACACTCAAGGACCATCATCTAGCGCTTTGAGGTCTGGTCCGGTCCGGTTTTTTTGCCATTTTTGGGTGAACCGATAACCGGACCGGTTATCTATAAAAGGAAATGGCCAAAGAACTGGACCAGGACCGAAAAAAACCACAAAAAACCGACCGTAACCAGTTGCAACTGGTTCGTAACTGAACTGCGGTCCATACAGGTCATAACGGGTCATAACCACCTTTTTCACATGTTCCCTACAAAATGCGAACAAAAGACCCAAAAAGTTATGAAAATCGGCCAAGAAATGGGTGAGATATCATTAAAACCAAGTTTGATATCATCAAACTTTCGTTCAAAGTCGGTTTTGATGATATCTCACTCAATTCTTGACCAATTTGCTTAAAGTTTTGGTCATTTTGTAGCCCCTGAACGTGGTTATGCAGGGGGATACCCTGACTGGTCTAAACCGATTAAGACCGGTTCATTTGAACCGGTTTTTTGCGGTTTTTTTATTTAAATTTAACTAGGACCAGGACCAGCAGTCCTACGTAACCGGTTATGGTCCAGTCTGGTTTGCGGTCCTTTTCCGGTCCTTAGGACTGGACCTCAAAGCGCTACCATCATCAGAAAGAAGGACTGGTCCATCAGGTTCAATTACTCCAGCAGGTGGTTTCTATTCAATGCACAAAGGACATTCCACTTCCTGAAACAGCAGAGAAGATTTGTGCCCTCATCGAACATGCTTTTGCCATGGAAGACATCAAAGCTGACCTCCTGTGTTGCATTGCGCTCCTTAATTCCCTCAGCGATAACTTTCCTCATGCATGTTCTATCATATCCTGTGATATTGCTGCCTTGACCACTGCTACTCCATATGGGTCTAAAGACATTCATTTATTTCTGGAGAATGAACAGTCCTTGCTCAAAAATGATCAGTGCAGCAATTCCCACTCTTCTGTTGCTCTCACTCCATGTGTCAAACCTTCCAAATCACCCAATGTACCAACATGCAGAAATCTGGTTTGTAAAAGAACTGGACACACAACGGAGTACTGTATTAAGCCTGGAGGAGGTATGGCTGGGAAGACCATTGAGGAATCCAAGGCAGCTCATAAGTTGGCACTTGAAAAGAAGGCACCAGGGTTGAAGATTCCAATCACAGTGAAGGACATCAATGGGTGTGCATTTACAGTCATGGTCAATCCTGAAGCTGACTCCCCTGCCCCGCCTTGCTCAGAATTTGCTGGCCTTGCCTGTGATCCCATTCCCGCTGCCACCATTGATGAAGTGGAATATGAAGGTTAGGTTGTCATTGAGGAGGAGGCAACTACTACTATAGATTGGAACCAACACACTTCCACACCCACTGACAATGCATTCACTGCTGAACCCTTTAACCAAACTCACCAAACACAACTCTCCCTTGACAATTACCCATTTATTGTTGACTCAGGTGCAACTGTGCATATCTCGCCTAATAGAGGTGATTTCCTCACACTTCATCCAACTCCACCTTGTTCTGTCAGAGGTAGCGTTTAAAGGTCCGACTCATCAAACTGGAAAAAGACCAAAACAGGACTGGACCTAACCCAAAAGGACTGGACCGTCGGTTGCGGTTCATCAAAATCTCAGGTGCAACCGGTTGCAGTCCCTTACAATTGAGTAGTTGTCGGAACCGCCAGAAACCAGTTGTAACCAGTGCAGAACTGGTCTTCTTGAATTACATACAGACTTTGCTACCATGTATATCTTTGCTGCTTGCAGACCCATTGACATTCCTTTGAAAAGTTGTAACAAGCCACCAAACATCAGGAACCAAACAAGCCATGACTATATAATGGCTGTGCTGGTAACCATGCACCTACTTCGACATGCCTCCCAAAGCCAGTAAAGGCAAAGCAAAGAAGTCCTCTGCACCTACAAAGAAACCAGTGATGCACAATGCTGTCAAGGCAAAGAACACCTGAAAGCGACAGGCTGCAGAGGAAAGTAGCAACAGTGATTCTTCTGATGAACCGCCATCCCCAAAAAGGAAACCACGCAAGTGGAAGAAACAACTTCCAGAAGTGCATGAAGACCATCAGAGCGACACAATCCCTGAAGAGGTCGAGGAAGAACCTGATGACAAGGAAGATGGTGAAGCTGAAGAAGAGGGTAATGAGGTAAGTGACATTGTGTTTGCATAGTTTCTGAGAACCTACATCTGTGCCAGGCTGAGACTGAACAGGAGAGCAGTCTTGAAGATCGTCATCTCATTGAGGCCCCAACTGAGCTATCTGTGAAGAAAGATAGTACGAAAGACTTGCTAACAATATTTTCAGACATTGTTATGGTTCAGTTTAAGAAGAAGGATGCCGTTGAGACTGTGAGGGGCCAGTGGTGCCTTCCATGCAAGTTAGTACAATCTATCTCAAAGGAGAATAAAGGCTTACTGGAAACTTGGAACAGAATGAATGAAAAAACTGTGAAGGTGAGGAAAACTTTCTTGACAGGGAGCAACTCCTCCTGTCGCCAGCACATTTGTCAACACTATGACTTGTACAAACAAAAATGCGATGACAACAACATACCTATGAACTACAGGGCCATCCCACCATATATCTTGAAGAAAATGGAAGCATCAAAGAAGCTGAAGAAGAAGCAGTTGACATTGGAGGGAGTTGCTATCATGGTCTCACATCCAATGCAGTTTACTTGAGAAGGGTTACTAGATGCCATATTGAAGTTCATCACATGCAATGACCAGGTCAGTCGTGCTTGGTGCCATGTGATCCATTCAGAGTACTAAAAAAGATGTCCATAGTCATTGGTGGTTGCAAGCAAGGCATCATTCAGGAATTGCCTCATTATCATGAGGCTGAAGACAATTATTCCTGACTTACCCAGTACACACACAGTTTCTGACTATATCCATAATCAGTTTGTCGCCCGGCTGAAGAAACTTAACACTGAAATTACAGTGAGCAATGAGAAGTTAGCAACAAAATTCCAACTCACTGACTCAGAATTTGTAGGCTGCACCTGGAAAGATTGCAACCATGAGCGATGGCTGGACTGCTGATAACACGAAAGGATTGTTTTTGGGGATGACGGCACATTGGATCAAAGTTAAGGATGCGGAATGGAAACTGCAAGCAGAAGTGGTTGGTTTTCAGCCAGTTTCAGGAGAGCATAGTGGTGTGAACTTGGGAAAGTACTTCATCAGCCTTTGCGATCGTGTGGGGATTACGAGTGACAAGAAGTCAAAAGTGAGTAGTAAGGCTGTGCTCAATGAGATTGTTGATAACACATGCCTTGCAGCTTCAGACTGTAACACTTGACAACACTTCAAACAATAATACCAGCTGTGAAATGATCGAACATCAGCATAATCGCCAACTACTAGAGTGGAGTGCTAATGAGAACCAGCTCCCGTGCATATGAGTTCCTGTTACATATTAGAGATGACAGCTCACGTTTGGGTATCATCATGGTCTTTCAGATGTCTTTCAGATGTAGTGAACCTTGCTAATGTCACTGTCATGATGCATATCACAAAGATCACAGCTATCAAGAACACCAATGCTATCTGGGAGTATGATCTGGAGTTACCAGGCAACCAAGTGCTAGGAGGATCACTTGATGTAGTTGCAGCTATTCACACTCTCACTGTTAAAGTATGTGTTTAATGAACTCAACAATATTGTTAAGCTGACTGTCTATGTAATTTCTTAGATTCAGTCATCTGGACAATGTATCGAATACTTTCAGAAACTTCAGCTGCAGTGCAAGATTGTTACGCCGCTCAAGATACCCTTGCATGGCAATACCCAATGGGGATCAGCTCATAAGATGTTAGATGGATCTTATAAATTACGACAGGTGAGTACCACATGCTCAAGATGAGTCTCCATAGTTATTGATGCGTCAACAGGCTGTTGATCTGTTCGTCATGTCTGCTGATCAACTGTATGGCCCCATTACAACTTTGCGTCGTGAGGGACGCATTGTCAAAAAGATCCCATGGTCAGCCTTCAAGCTTTCTAACAGAGACTGGACAAGGGTGTTAGACGCTAGAAATATCCTTGCAGTACATATTCATATTCTTACTCGAACTCAAGCTTACTGTTTATAGGACTCAAATCACATACAGCATCAGTTTTCAGCTGAAAAGCAGCCTACATTGTGGCGTGTGCTGCCACTGATTGAAGAACTTCAGATGGCATTGGAGGTGAAATGTGATGATCCAAGATATGTTCTCTATCAGGGTGCTATTCAAGACAGGCTTGACAAACTAAAGAAATACTATTCCCACTTCGATCAGAAGCTGGCCTTTATTCTAGCACTCAGTGAGTCTTCTTGATTACAAGTAGAAAAATGGTTGCTAACGGTGCTGAGAGTAGTCCTTCATCCATACTACAAACTTGCTTACATCAAGCTAGCATGGGGTGGTGCAGAAGAGCAGGCAGCCGAAAAGGTGGCAGGTAATTGAAATGCAAAAAACTGGCAGGATAAAGCGAGAAAGGTTGTAGAAACAGAGGTAATAGTGATTTCATATCAATCTTGGTTTTCATTCACTAACAAATTTCAGATGGAAAAATACTGGACGAACCACCCATGATCAATGCCCATCACTACTCTGAGCACTCGAACCAATGACACGGATGGCGTTACAGCTTCCGTGTCCATCGTTTCTGATTTCGATTGATATCGTCAGACTCTGGTGGCTGTTGAGGAAGATGAAGGATGGCAGGCTGAACTATGGTGGTATCTGAAGGATATGCCTGCCAATGTGACTGCAGAGACCGATATCATACATTGGTGGCAGGTGCGTCAATTTAATTCAATTCATTCTATCTCGTATCTAAGATCTTGCATCATGCAGAACAATCATAGGCTTTATCCCACCCTTGGATGTATGGCACTCAACATTCTCCCTATCCCTGCATCTTCTGTTCCTTGCGAGCATCTCTTTTCTGCTGCCAAAGAAATTGCAGATGATTGTCTCGTGTGCTTGGGTCCCAAGAAGTTTGGGGAACTCCAAGTCATGAAATTTGCATAGTGTAACAACATTCCTGATCTCGCTGCTTGGAATTCTAGCAATGTTGAGGAGGTGGATGATCTTGAGGAATTTCGAGAGCTGTTAAATTGTGATGACTGGCAGAATAAGTTTGATGGGCTTGAACATGAGCATCCTTTCGCAAAAGACATTTAGAGTTGATAGTGGACATTTAGAATTACTACACTTAGAACATACCATGATATCGAGCTCAAGTATAATATAGCTATCTAATTGATGTGTCCTCAATTTTGAAGTCACAAATGTTATCTACACCAACGACTGGAGAATCTTGGACTGAATTACAATATGCATATTCAAGTTATCGATGTCAACAACACGATAAGATAAAGGTATGTGCATAGTGCAGAGTACATGGAGAGTCTTGAACCGGAAGATGATCATGTTGCATGTGAGTGGTATGTGATTACTTCATGATTACTACTACTTTAAACTTGATGAACATAATCATTATTATAATCGACCCAGCAACTACTTGTAATTCAACTTCATTCTAACTGCAGCTGGATCCTGCATATGTACACACCATATGAGTTATAGCATGGTCTACAACCTCCACTTGGGCCTTTCCAATGCTGCCTCACTCCCGGGCCTGCCACCATCGGATAAGATTAGATAACACTTCAGACAGAGCTGAATATCGGGGTATATATATCAGTAGCATTTTCAAACACCTTTTCTCTTACCTCCATGTCTGCAGGGCAGTGTCAACTTTTGCCAACATTATTACCTTTGGTTATCATTCATTTACCCACTCAATGTCATCTGCTCACTCACCTGCTGTCCTTTCTGTTGTTCATGATTGCATGGCTTCAACCTCAGCTGTTCCCTCCCAATCTGCCAATTTTTCCATTGGATCGGTGGACACTCTGCACTGTGGTGAGCTGTGGGTATATATGTCTGGGAGTTCAGATATGATGAGGGCTTCTGTATCATGGTAGCATGTAGTAACATCTTGCATTTCATGTTTCTGTTCACTGAATGAATCATTTTTAATAGCAATGTCAAACCCAGTATCCAACCCTTGCATTGATGGCCTTGGATTATGTGTGCGCTGATGTTTCTCATCCCACCTATTCCAAGTTATGAGTTGTCATACCTTTCAATTGACTTGCCTGTAAGTCATTGTCTTTGTGGCCATTGTTTCTCATTCTGAGTCTACATCTAGTGCTCCCTATTAGTGCTTCATATTTTACTGGATTTTAGTCTACATGGATTAACCTGACTACGTTGTGACTTGCTACTAGTTTTTGTTATGTTACATACATATTTACACCCTAGAAAGTCAGTTTGAACTGACTTACACCAGTTGTAGACTGGTTTGGGTTGAACTGGTCCAAACCGGTTGTAGCATGAAGTCAGACTGCAATGGACCGACCCATTGAGGTCCAGTCCGGTTCAATGTAAGCTGTTAAGGTTAGAAAACCGGTCCCAGTTCCAGTTTACCAATAAAATGGTGAAAAACCGGACCTGACCAGACTGTTAAACACTAGTCACTTATACAGAGACTGAGTTTGATCTTGTTTACACTAGAATTGACTTTCTACAAAACTTAGCATAGCATTGGTCTCTTAGTTATGAACTTATATTATGTTACCTTAGAGATGACACCATTACTAGCTACTGCCTCAGACATAGCCTGGACTCTGTAGTTACTGTCAGTATCCAATCTAACTCTGCCCACTAGTATAAAACCTAGCTACTTCTGTTTGTATTCTTCAGTTCATAAATCAACCAAGTTTACCCATCTCAACCTCTTGTCTTCCCCTCTGTCTTTTGGACTTCCCTCAGAACTCTGATACTACTTCTGTTTATTATCTCCCCTGTCTTTTGGACTTCCTTTGGGACTCCGATACTTCTTCTGTTTACCTCTGTCTAGAAATTAGGACACTTGATGAGGTGAAGAGCACAACTTCTTATAAGTTGAAGCCAAGTCCTTTCTGATACCCCATCAGACTTTCTGATAATACCCTGATGGAAATCCACCCTCGAGTTCAGTACTTAACACTCCCCCTCATTTTGTGTGGGGCAGGGATATTTTGTTTTTGTTTTGTATATAATAAAGAAGATGATTGAGGACTCGTACATGCCAGGCACAGCCATGGCCCAACAAGAACAAGTGGGGTCATGTGTCAAATGGCACTCATCAGCAATGTCAGATGTTTTCCCACGGCAATCCATAACGAACATAGCAAACCCGCCAAACGACATAGCGCCCATAGCGCCCATAACGACATCAGTCCTCGGTGTAGCACTACCTAGTATTTACCCCTTTTAGTCTCTAGGAACCACCGCATGGCATCACCGGGATGACATTTCTGCAAGCTCATTTCGATCTTTGTGCAAAGTTGAGTAACCCGGCCCTAATGTCAAGTCACATGTATGTTGAATTTGATAGAAAATTGTCGAGCTCAGTGTTCCCATCAACATCATCCTTCTGTCCGTTCCCCCCCTCCTTGTCTTATCAGATGCCGCCGCCTTCCTCTCTCCATCAGGGCTCCACTACCACCACTCCACCACCACCCACCGTGCTGATCATTTCACTTGTGGTGGCAAGTATGTTGTTTTGGAGGCCCAAACGACATCTATCATTGTTTGGGCCCTAGGTAAGCTGTTTTTTTATTTGCTTCTTGTTTTTATTATCTGAATAATTGCCTTACTTATCTTTTTAGGATGTAAGCTACTCATAACGACAATTGCGGATGTGAGACGGCCCACGCCCAACCATACCCACTCTACAGCCCTCCTCCTCATCCAAATGGGATGTAGGGCCTCGTTTACATCTAGGAGACCAAGTAGAAGTGCTGGCAGAGCCAGGTAAGCCCCCACTTGAACCGTTTGCCATGCCACGTCACAGCTAACCCCCGAAACCAGGAACTACGAGGCCCAGCGCCTGCCCCCACGCCTGCAAGTTGTCTCTTGCGGCGTGCGTCAGCGGCGACCCAGCGCCAGGAGACCCATGTAAGCACCCACCTGAACCCAGTGCCTGCCACGTCACAGCTAACCCCCCCCTCAAATAGGAATTGTTCAGCATGAGGCCCAGCTCCTGTCCATGGCATGCATCACAGTCCTGGCCCAGCGCTGGGAGCTAGGTAAGCATCCGGCTCTTGACAACAACATTAGCACCAGGACCCAAAGATGAGACAAGACCAGGCAACCCCCCAGCCTATGTAACGACGGCGATCGACGCAGCGCCCGCCCCCATGCCTACGAGCCACTGCTTGTAGGGTGGTTTGCGGGTGCACCCTCGACACAGGCTGCACAACATGCAGCGACATGTGTCCCACAAAACTCAGCATCTGCTGCCACCACGCTTACGAGCAACTGCTCGTAAGGTGGACCCTAGGTGGCAGCTGTCCGCAAGATGACGCAGTACTCGTCCCCCCGCTTGTCAGATTGATCATGTAAGTTTTGTTAATGGACAGATAGGAACTTATCAGGGTAGACAATACAAGTGTAATAGTTAGTAATATAATGGAATAGATTTTTGTTTTGCTCTCGACGTCTTGAACATATTGAACATAAAATAACTGTTAAGATTAATAATAGATTTTTGCTGATAAAACCTGGCCTAGAGAGCACTACGAAGCACTACATAGCACTATATAGTGAAAGTATAAGACTATGTAGACATGGCAGGGTGCTATACAGTTCTACAGAATTAAAGAACCATGCTATGGCACTATGATGCTATGGAGTACTACGTAGTGCTGCGTAGTCAACCCTGACTTTGCTGATGCTTGCCGCCATAGTGATCCCAAACTTTTATCATGTACAGTACTTGCTCTCAACTTGGACTCAGAGCAGTTCAGGTTCAAGTTCACTGGTGACAGGTCACATCATTACAAGTACAAACAAGGTTCATGAGAATTGATTGTGCAGTTTCAAATGCAAGGCACTGTAGTCCGTAGTAACCTGTGGTAACACATGGTAGTTTCGTAAACTGGGTAGCACCTTCTGCCAATCTATGGTAGTGCGATGTCAAGGAAGGTTTCTCTGGGACATCTTGCGTGAGAGCGCAAGATGGCACAGGATAGATGACTCAAAAAACGTGACATTCGACTTGAAGCTCTCAGTATATACTTAAATGTGTAGCCACGTCCGAGCAACTCATACCCCCTATCAAACTGCATGAATAGCGATCATAGTAAGCAAAAGGTTATCTGTCTTGGACTAGGGCGTACAGGTGTCAGTTCCACCCACTGCTGCCCTTCCACAGTGAAACTGATCGGCAACTTGGGAAGACGTCGAGTCTTCGAGATGCTCTAGAGATTTTAGGGCATGGTCCAGCTTACCACATGACGACCATCATTGAGGGGGGAGCGAAAGATCTCGCGATGTTATGCAAGATCGGTGAAGGTCTGTTCATCCAAGTTCCTGTTGTGAATCAATTTCTTAACTAGTGGCTTCATTGGCACCATCTAGGAGATGCAACGAGTGAAGATATTAAAACCCTCCTCAAACCCTATGGTGCCGTGTTAGACTATCCCACAGCGATGAATGCCCTCCAATTATACTCAACATATCCAGATGCGAAATATATTCTTGTGAGATTTACTACCTCACTTGATACCGCTAAATGGTGCTCATTGAATGAATAGACCACCAGAGATCCTGAAAAGTGGGAAACCAGTATGAAAGCAACAATAATGCCAATGCTGTTGACCCTTCGCGAAGCGCATATACTGAACCCGGCCGACGCCATATTCAGGAATTGGTCTGAGACATATATGCAGAGTATGCATAGCCTGAGTTCCGAACTCGGCCATTCAGACTTCCAAGTTCAAGTTTGGCTGACATCAGATATAGGGAAGTTTCATAGAGGTCGCTTGTTCACAGACACTAAACAGGAATTTGTTGACCACTGTGAGCGCATCAAACAACTGATACCAGCCAACAAGCTCCTCATATATGAGGTGGGCGAGGGATGGGATAGACTGGCGGAATTCCTTGGCGTGTACATTCGAATCGTATTGTCCGCTATACATTTCATCTTATGGTCCTTTGCTATGCAACAGCCCGGTGCCGACAGTGCCATTTCCACACGTTAACGACACTGCACAGTTTTGGGAAATTTGGAATGTCAAGCATGCCGAGAATGATCGAATGCTGAGCGACCCAAACGCCACCACATCCTCGCCCCTCGTTTAACATTTATTCAATGTTTATTTTCCGATCTTTCGTTTACGCCACAGTATGTACCGCTATACTTTTTATTGTTTTTCCTGCATTTTTGTAGTTTACTTACTTTTCCTGCTCTCGTCAAGAGGCTTTCTTTTGTTCGGCTATTTTAGCTTATTTCCAATATGACAAGGATTACTGCTCCACTATAATCACTTCCATTCCCTATCGCCTCTCTAACTTTGCATCGAGTCCATTTGCAAATGCGAGACTGCACTCCACATCTCAGACTATTGACCTTGATCAGTTGATTGCATAGTTTCTGTGAAAACCGAGGGAAACGATCAAATATTTTCCAGCACTCACAGCATTCGGCTGTGAACCCCTCAAAGAAATTCAAGACCATGTCTATGTCATCAAGTTGGAAAGCAAAGAGGGATCCTTGGTGTATGCTGGAACTGGAGAAGGGTCATTTTGAAGATACGTGCCCGAAACCTGTGAAAGATGCGAAGAACGACACTCAAGAAAAGCGGCTCTGCACATGCCACTGTTGAATGCGATCCAGAAGACGGAGCTGCCAAAGATGAGTGGGAATCTGATACTAGCAATCTCTTCGACCTCGCAACGGTATCCGATTCTGACTCTGATGGAGATTCTATTTACGAGCTTGATGGGAATAGCGATGGGGACTGGTATTCCAAAACTGGTGACTGATGAGGGCGGCAGTGGCTGGGAATCTGAGGAGTTTTCTGACGGAAGCGAGTACTGTTACAGCTCACTTGTCAGTGATGGCTTGAACTCCATAGCCTCTGACCTGGAAGATGCTGCAGTGAATGTCGATGCTCGTAGTGTTACTAATCACGCACCTCGTGTTGAAGTCTATGACGCAGGTCGCGTGAGGCGCATTATCCCGTAATCATTCAGAGCTGCTAATAAACATAGTTTCAAAGCTGTCGGAACAGAATGATGGTCAAATGATGTACCTAGCCTATGGTGTCGATATCTGACAACTGAGGCTTACCGAGGTGATGTATTCACCAGTCCGTCGGTCGTCTTGACGAGAATGGTTTCTCAATGTCGTTTGCTGGCGGCGAGTGTAGGATTCAAGGACCAAACGGTCCCAAAGACTAGTAGTGGTCTTTATAAAGTTGCGCATGAGAAAGACGAAGCAAATGCAGCAACCGAGGTGCTTAGTACCTTGGATCGAATCCATCGGTGCATGGGCCGCATTTCCCCTGAAGTAGCGCAGAAGCTTGTTTGTGTAAGATCGGAGCCAGTGACCGTGATACCGAATTTGGTGGGGGGAAATTCACAGTGATCTGTGGGGACCAGCTCCGAGTCCAGTCGCTACGATGACAGCGAAGCATTATTACATCACATTTACGGATGATAAGGCACGATTGACGAACCTACTTCATAACAAGAATGATGCTTTCGAGTCCTATAAGGAACTCGACTCGGAGGCATAGTGCAACACACATATGGATCCTCGCGTGAAGATTCTTCATTCGGATCGTGGCGGCGAGTACATGAGGAAATAATTTACACTGTATCTCAGCTTTCAAGTCAAGAAGAATGGCACAGAAACTTATTGTTCATGACACACCTTATGACGTTTGGTGCGGGGCAATCGCACCATTGTGGAGTGGATTTGTGCGCTTTTGGACTCAAGTGGGCTCCCAAAGAAATTGTGGGGCGAGGCAGCACGCCACGTTGTCACGGTTTTCAATTTGCTTGATGAAAAGCTCGGCTAGATGTAATGTGGAACCCACCGTCGGTGGGAAAGCTACCACCGACTGACTCGAAGTAATCTAAGTTCGGTCTGAACGATCTGGAAACTGCGTAGGCTCTTTCGTCTCCATGAATGGCAGGAGTCCGAGTCGACGGTATTCTAAGTGTGAAGCACACAGACGTCAGCTACCATCGAAGTATTTTTTTCTAAGTTTGCACTCCGAGGTCAGTAAGCTGGTTGAAGACATTTCTAACCTGTCTATTATCAGCAGAACTGAACTCAGCTCTTGGAACAGGTCATTTACCCACTTTCAACAATACCCCTACGTCACCATACGTCCAACTTGAAGCTCTCATTAACGAAATTGGCATGAGGTAACGTACCCGCAAAACATTAATCGTTTCTCTGAAGAACAAATTTTTAGATGATGTCTGATTGGAGTCACGGTACCACTCCAAAACATTCATCATATAATGCGGGGGCCTTCTTGACAGTGTTTATGCGATTCTCGAGGAAAATGCAGAGTCGTTGCAACCAGAGCTGGCAGGTACATTCAATATTTCCTCGCTAACAAGCGCACTGAAATACTTACATACCAGCTGTCAGTACATCTTGGATATACCCGTGCCATCCTGATGTGATTGCAATTGGAGCTTGCCAGACGCATGAGCTGCGCCACCTGGATGTTCCTGGAACATCAAACCTGTCATGGTAGGCACTGATTGTTGACCTCAATAAACTTTTAATGAATCCAGGGGACTTCGGAACTCTGAAGAGCCGAAAGCTGAACAGGGATGTTTATCAGTGTAATTCTTTACCACCTGTGCTTTCCGACAAAGGATCCAACCCAATCTGGCTGGTCAAAGTCGTGATGAGATCACATCCCACTCCGCCCTGCAAAGGAGATAATAGGCTACGATCAAAGTGTGATTGCGCGTTTGATCGCTTAAGCTTGAAATTAATTACATAGGCTGTCCACGGCTTGCCCGAGTTCAGAGTGTACAAAGTATGCATCATCGGTGGGTCTCCCAAAAAAAAGGCATACGCATTAGATATGCATGAGTACTGACACGCGAAGATACCAGAAGCCTCAATTCTTCGATGAGTGCGATGCGGAAACAAATTTCAAGCGACATTAACCGGCGCCCTAAACCTCCGGAGCATGAGTCAGAGTGCCTGAGGAGTCGTCTGATAGGGACGCGTAAGTCATAAAATGCTTCTAACCATTCATGCATATATTCATGACGTGAGAAAGAAGTACAACTGACCTCGGTGTTTTTTTTCAGACACATAAAAGGTAGGGGAAATGCGAGAGAGAATTCAAGTTCAAGAATTCAGCGTGTGTCCTGCAATGAGAATCAGCTCATACATTCTCCCTATTCTCGCTGGTATCAGTGCTTGCCTTGCAGGCCCAGCCGTCCCTGGCCCCAACACGGTATGCCTATTCCCTGTCCTGTTCGCCCTTCCGAGCCGATGATAAATGCGCACTTCTTTAATCCCCAGTATGTCAAGGTGCTGTACGCAGATGGCGTGACCCGTTACTTTGACTACGGTGAATGCTATCCGTACAGAATGAATGGTGCCCTTGCAGTGTGGGCCGTCTGGTTGAAGAGCACGACATGCTATGCCTATTCGTGAGTAGTATACTAAACCACCTTATCATTGAAGGAACATTAGACTGACTATTGTCCATCCAGGAATGACCAGTGTACGGGAGCGTTCTCGCTGCCTGTTGGCGTCCCTCTACCGGCAGGAGCTACGTTGGTCAATGCTGGTGACTTCGTACATCTTATAGGTGGTGCAGCGGTATGCTATGAAAATTCGTTGCCGGGAATTCCGATCGAATCCCTTGAATTGGCTTTGCAACAAGGTTTCGGGGGAGGAGCCACACTCCTAGTCTAGTAGTACAGGATTCAGATTGTCTTTTTCTTTTTCCATTTTTGCAAGAGGACTTACGCCTGTTGGTACAACACTGAGTGAGGTCAAGTCCAAGTGATTCACCGTGTCGTTGTTGAATACTTGAAAATGAGACGATCTACAGATAAAAGGTCGGTAATCTTCATCAATGTTACTAGTAGGATTGATTACGCACAACTTCGAAAGAGCAAAAATTTCCCGAAGTTCCTATCCGCTGCTACATCCTCCGCCGAGTACGATGGAAAGCCACGGTTCTCCCATCATGGTAGGCCTTAAAAGCGGCGATCACAATATCTATGTGGTGATTATACGGAGACCTTAAATGAGTTGTAAGAGATCGTTTCAAAGCCAAAGAAAGGATATAATCGAAAAGTTGACCGAGAAACTTACCTCGAGTCGCATGGAAATATGGCGGTAAAAAGATTTGATGAGGTTGCAGCAAAGCCTTGGATAAGCCCATATGTATATGAAACGCAAGTTCATGCGATAGTAATTTATCATTTTCCTTTGAACGCACCATAATGCCTCACCAGACGATCCGTCGGACGCTAAAACTTCCTTCATATCTTTTGTTTTTCCTACAGATTGTACCAACGTACTTGCTTGCTCCAGAAAGATAAGCAACTTCAGCACCAAGCGAAGTAGCGCCTGCAGACATAAAAGTAAAAGTCACAAAATGAATGCTTGGCTACGTAGTACTATGGATGAGTTTGAAAGTTTGAAAGTCCACTGGCAGATCTACTTATCTGATTTACACTCACCGTCCACCGTATCGCAAGGTGATCAATTGAATTACCAAGTCTTGAATCGTAAGTAAGTGCCAGCAAGTGCAGCCCCAATGTCCCAAATGTCCGATCTCCAACAACTCCATGCGTCGTCCAAAATTCCCTTCGCTCCGAAAACTTCAACTACAAAGACTGATTCCCATAAACGTCGACCTCCTCACTCCCAAATCCCTCCGCAACCCACATTCGATTCCTTCATAGAAGAAATAGCGAGCCTGGGTGGTATGCAGAAAGAAGAGTTCCTTGATAAAATTTTTGGAATCAAATTTCCCTCCCAAACAACCACCTCATAAACCACACCTCGTCAACCCGTTTCGTGATTTTGTCCACTTCCCATCCGGGTCCAAATATGTCTCCCAAATCAGGAGAACAACCACTCCTCCTCAAACACCCGCTAAAAAGCCTTCACCCGCCACAGCCCTCTCCGCATCTTCGTCTGCCCAGAAATGTCACTCCACTTCGACACTTACCCAAGAAAGACTCAAAGCAAACAAAACAGCACAAACAGCTAAGAAATCCGAGACGATACAGGAAAGCAAACGGGTTCCAGAGAGCAGCACTGTCATTTTACGCGGTTCTTCCCTTGCGCGAACCCGTGTTTCCAATTCATCAGTTGCCTCCGCGGATAAGTTCGTGGTTGGTCGGAGTTGTGGTTTGAGCCAGAACACGGCAAACGTTGGTTACGGTCCTGGTGTTGACGTTGCACCCGCATCATCCTTTCGTTCTGAGCTAGTGGAGGGCAGGGCCCCGCCTTTGCCAAGGCGGAGGTGCACACACCAGCAGCAACTACCCAGAATCTGTTGGCTTCCGAACCCATGACATCTCTGTCATCTGCAAACCGAACTCTTCATCCAACACCAACACCTTTCCATACATCAACCCGAGCCCTTCCGCTTCCTAGCCCCAGTAGCAACACCATGACGGGCAGTGTGTACACCAAGATGGAGATGTGAATTTCAAACCCCAAGACCTCTCATCTCAGCTATTGTACTCCATCCTCGTCTTCTATAGCTTCCTAAGTTACATGTTTATCAACCATGCGAATGTTGCCGCTGCCGCCTGTCGCATCTTCCTCTGACCCGCCCTCCATGCATAGCAAACCCGCCTTTCGTTTTATAAGCATTTTAATCCCAAAGCTGCAATTCCGGAGCCTGCGCCACCGACATCCACCAAGTCACCACCCTCATCCCCACCTCTAAACACTCAAATTCATCCTTGTCTCCCACCCATTCCCTGACCGCCCATCTTCCGGCCTACATCATGACGCCACCCTTCCTCACCACCGCTGCCTCTCCCTGGCTCCTCACAAGGGTAAGGCGGAAACGCGTGATGATGCCCAATTCGAGGGTGATCATCTATGGCAGGAGTGTGAGGAATCTTGCGGGTGCGGGTGATAATCGGAGCCACGGACGGAGTGAGGACTAGAATCAGGGTACGAAAGCTTGGAACGCTGGCGAGATTTACCACCCTCACAAATTAAAGTCCAGACCGCTTGTCGCTCTCGCTCTTGCGCTCTGATTCCGTTTCCTTTTCTTCTATACCTAGATTTCGTTTTCTCACGGCCTGCCGGATACTTATTCCAACTCTTGCTCCCGCTCCCACTCAAATGCAGTGTTGTGGACAAGACCTCAGAAATGATTCGCCACTCGCCGGCGCGGCGAAACGCTCAGCGAGGGCTCTGGCGAGACCCTAAATTACCTTTTTTATTGTATATAGGGCACTATATAGTTAGTCCATACACCTAGTGACTTCTAACAGCCCAGCTTCGTCTCAATCCTCTTTGTTTCCAACCTTTTCTGATCCTATATTAAGTTCTTCATCTATCCAAATGTTATCCAGGTCTGAGATGTCATATACTTGTTCCAAGGCAATGTCGGGGGTTAGTCCATCTCCATCCGCAAGCATTTTTCTCTCCTACCTTAGTGAAAATCTCAGATATGGTGTGACCTCCTTTGTCATGGTGCATAGTGGGGTAGAAACACAGAATAAAGTTCAAAAACCTTGTGATGATGCAACAAATCAATGTTTAGGTGTGCCAGCAATCGCCACCCCATTTTCGGAATTCTGACTCGCCACTGGCGAGCGCCACCCATGCGAAGTTGGCGCGGCGAATCGGCGCGACTTTGCCAACAACACTACTCAAATGGTACAGTAGTTGAACTTTTGCTTCGGATTGAATGCACGTGATGAGTAGTATATGATCGACGAGTCAGACTCCTAAAGGCTAAAGCGCCTCTTCCACCTAACGACATTGCAATCCCCCGCCTTCCAGCTATGTCGCTCAAACAGCCTGTTCTAAGTTATGAAGCCATAGCAGAGGACAATCGGCTTATATTCCAAAGTCGTGGGATACCCATAAATGATTTTACGGTTTGTCGTGCCGATCCCTGTCGTTATTATAACTTGAATGACTGCTGATTATCCATATAGGTGGCCACTCCTGATCATCCACAGACGGTTAAGTTTGACTGTGGCCTAGGAATTCAGGGACGTGTAACTCCCTTCGACTCTATGTTCATCCTCGACTTTTACTATCCGGACGGCACACGTGTGCTGAATTCTCCACATTTCAGCGTGTGGGATGTCAGTGAGCTGCTTGCCATGAAGTGTATATCTGTTGGAGACCCTGCACCGTTCTACCACATATCCAGCTACAGAAAGTATGAAGTACGCGATAATCGACGGAATCGCACCATTCGACGCATATCATTCCCTCCTACAATACATGTCGAATGATAGTATTGCTGAAGGTGCTGCCAAATTCTCTTTTAACATTATTTGTAATTCATGATCTTTGTTCACGTAGATTCAAACAACAGGACCACTTAGGGAAATGGTTTCCAAGATAATTGATGTTAGCAGATCAGTTGAGTGCGTAACGCAGGCAGTTTTGTTTGCATGTATATGTAGTTCTGTTTAGTAAGTTCTGTGTTTGTAGGCGGAAAATTTGGTTGTAATTACAGACGGCGCACTTTCAGTTTGAACTTCAAGGTGCGCCCAGCTGTATTTGAACAGTGGCCCGTGGGCATACCGCGCTGCGAGATGATACATGCTCCTATGTATGACGGTCACTTTGTACAAATATTACTTTCCCGCACGCTTTAAGTTACATTATCCCGCGATAATGCCAGATCGCGCGGGAAATAATATGTGTACAAAGTAACCGTCATAATCTAGACTATGATGCCGAGAGAGCAATAGGCATCCTCCATTGCTGCAACATGCAACACTTTCGCCAGGATTACTCCGAGCCATATACAGCCACCGTCTTTACCGAAACAGCGTAGAACATCACGTCCCCATCCTACGTCGAGTTGGCGACCGCTAACCGATATGTTTCGCCGCCATCATATAAGGAATGACAAGGGCTAAGACCACAAACGGCGGGGGACAGGGATGACGGTGCGTGGTCGGGTGGGCAACAACGACCAGCGTTAGGACGACAGTACCCAAGCAACGCTGCGCCTTCCGTTGAAACCCCTACCTGGAACTATTCTAGCTGAAGAGGCGTCCGTATTGCGACAGCATCAGGGTCGACGCTTTTCTTGGTTTTTCTTTCAAATTTGTACTTTGACCATTATGAAGTTTTACGGACAAGATCGACGCTGTAGTACAAGTAAATATTGGTGCAAAGCAAAATGAAGTCTTACGTATATCACTGGTACATAACATAGAAGTAGTTCAACTACTATGAAATCGCACCAGATACAAGCTCGCTGCTTGCGGGCGGGGAAATGCCAGATCGCGTGAGAAATAATATTTGTACAAAGTAACCGTCATACTGGAGACGTGTTTGTGACCCTTTTCCAGCGACTCTGTTCTCTAGTCTTTAATCGATTGGGATGGCGAATACGCCCTCAATTTTCTCCATTGCTGGTGGGACCCTCGCAATCGGGGAGGTCACTTTAGATGCACTTCCTCCAGAGCTAGTTGCCGAAATCCTAGTCCATTTGCCGATTTTGCATCGCTCTGCTGTGCTTCTATCATTGGCACTGACGTGTCGCTGCCTGTGTAATATCATCATACCCAGCTTACTGTATCAAGCAGCCTGGCTGGAAGGAGAAGATCGAGCGGTGCAGGTTCTGAGCAGTTTCAATACTCAACTGGGTCAGGCCCACTCGGATCACCAAACCAGCCGCTATGTTCATTATCTGGCTATCAAGTCCGATCCTTCCCGAGACCAACGCGAAGGATCGACCAACTCCCTTCGAGAACTCCGAACATTGATCAGCGCAGGCGGACTGCCCAATCTTACATCCATTTCTTTGCACTTTGGGGACGGATGGTTTTTGGACACTAAAGAATGGGAATTACTAGAAGGATATGGAGAGCTTGACCGATCATTCTGGGATGCACTCGGACAGAACTGCCCATCCTTGATGCATGTCCACTTAACTGGGGTTGTCGAGTGGGGTCCTAGGGAATGGCTCACGAATTCTGGACTTTTTGACTTCAAAGTAAGTATGGTGATTGAGTACGGAAACGCTTCGTCTCGCTTTACACTTCTAGGCGTTAAAAGGTCTCCGGATCCAGAGAACCCTTGTGAATGACAGTAAGTAACGAGTGTAACCGGGCCGGGTACTTTTTACTGATGAATTTACTAGTAGGTGATGAGGCATCTCAAGTTGAGCTTGATGTGCCCCTTTCGATTACGTCTGCAATCGAGACTCTGGAACTCCCGATTTCACACACAGATGGTCCGTTTATTGCTGGGCGTTGGATGGCTCTTCACTATCCGAACCTTCGGACTTTCATTTTAAACAACAATAAAGCTACTGATAACACAATGGTCTCCCAATTTTGGGAGAGGCACAAAGGTCTCGAACGGATTGAACTCTCAAATCACGTTGGAAGGTCAGAATGGTTTCCTCAGATATCGCATGGCTGTTTTCCAAATCTTAGAGCCTTGAAGGTATGATAAATTAATGTAATACATGAATGTCGAGATCCTTACCATTCTCTGGGCACGCAGTGCACATTCTCATCGGCTAAATCTCTTCTTCCGCATGTTTTCTCTCAGCTTGTCAGTTTGACGTTGATCGAAACCATCAATGCCCAAGCGCTATATCTTCTACGAGTCGTCACTCCTGGTGGTATTCTTCCCAATTTAAGAAGCCTAGGTATCCGACTCATATCGTCATCCCATTCACGTAAGGTGAATCTAGAAGGCAACCGGTGGTATGAAGACGACAGAGGTCATATGTCAGAAACCAGCAAGCGCAAAGCTTTACGATATTTCGATGTAAACTATCTTGTTATACTGGCGAAGGCGGTTCCCAGTGTAGAAGAACTTGAGCTCCTCGGGTGTAGCAATATTAGCATTGTAAGTTTTCCCGTTGTTGTTCTTCATCATTCTGTTCTAACCTACCGCTAGGATAAGCTTGGATCTTCCTTGCAGAATTTTCGCCTTCTGCATACATTAATTCTCTCTGGTCCAGTGAATGGTTATGCTGATCAATTCTTTCGCTCTTCTGGCTCCTGGCAGCAATTCAAGGATATAAATAAGGGGGATTCAGGTGTCGGTTCATATACGCCACAGTCATTGGAGGAAGCTATGAATGATCTCGGCGATGGCTGTCGCACACTTGAGCGCATTCGAATCAGCCACACCCCTGGAGTGTTGTTTGAATTGTATGAAGAAGGAGTGAAGATAGTAAGGGAAGAAGAGGGTGGACGAGTGATAGATCTAAAAATGAAGAAAGGTTGGGGAAGATTGATTGGGCGCGAAGATGAGTGGTGAATGTAAATAAGAATTTAAAGTATTACATGGAATAACGTAGCCTCGGAGCTGATTTTCTGTTCAAAGATACAATATAATCATGTACTGCCAGCCAGTTATGCGAGTCGAAAAGCAAAATGTGCAAGATCAGACCGCACATTCAAGTTGCCGACTCTGGCAAAACTCAGCTGGATCATGTCACTCCGCAAATCATGTGTTTTCGAATTTAATCTTAACGGCGAACGGTTTCAAAGTCATTGTCTTGAGTACTGCTAGGAGGAGGAAGAGGGGAAGTCAGTATCATTCGCTAGTTTTTTAACTTTGTTTATCGCAATTTTGCCCAGCCTCGACTCAACACGTCAGTTGAGTATGTGCCGTGTAAATACTCCGTTTACTCAAAATCACAGAAAATTCTCTTCACAAACCTCGTTCAATCTTATGGTTATGTCACTACTTACACTCCAGAGCCCAAACCGTTTCAGCACCTAGAAGAGAAGAGAAATCCTAGCAGTCTAAATCAATGCTTCAACAGTTGAAGACACGAAACGACTGGGTGGTTTCAAGTCGAAAATGATTATTTTCTCTCTTCCAAAAAGTTTTCACACGTCAGCGGCAGGGAGGAGAAACCGGATACATCGGAGAGGCTAGGTGCCTCAAACGTCATTACGAGCATTTCTGCTGGGAAGAGAAAATGAAATATATAGATTTTAATCCATTTGGCTCACCGCAAGATCCGGAAACTGCAAAATGACCTGGTGACAGATATATATTTGTTAGAATATGGTCAGAACATCAATTAGAAATTAAGCAAGGCACTTTCATCACCCTCGGGTACACAAGCAAGAAAAGCGGTATGAAGACCGACGATCTTGCAAGGATAGAAAATCTGCCTTGCGTTTGAAGTCCAGAGGAGCGTAAAAATGGTAGCAGAACTAGGACGGTGAATAAACGAAAGGTAAACGATAACGGACAAAATGTTATATCGTTGAGAAGCTGCTTGTTTTTGCGGGACGCTACGATCATATGTAGGGTTGGGTGAGATTCGTAGACACAAGTAAACCGCCCAGACCTAGAAGACAGTACAATGAGTACTTGTGATGAAGAAGACTGCAGCCGGTAAATGAGTCATATACGCACTCACGCGACCTAACGTAACCTGTACGGCGGACCTTGCAGCTTGCCCCTTAGGGTTCTGTGGATTGACAAGCAATGACTTGGGATTGATCGAATATGTCAGACGGTATAGCGAGAGAGTAGACGCAGAAATCCTAGTGCATGGCACGATAGTGAAGTCGATTGAACCTGGGCTTTAGTAGGCGCCATTCTGGGTCCACTGCTGCAGGACGCCTCCATAAAAATTGAAGGGCGCCTAGCAACTGTTGTGAAATGACAAACCGAGGTGATGCGCTTCAATTCGAATAGCCAGATATGGATAATTTACTTCCACGAGAGGGATTTCGCCATAATTGTCAAAATGGCCCTTCAGGACTGATCGTCTTGAAAGGGGAGAAGATCTCATGGCGTTGCGCTGCCCATGTGACCAAAGATGGCAAGTGTGGAGATAAGGAGAGTGGAGTAATTGATGTAGCGCAAGTAGAAGAACCATATGGTGTATTGATGCTTGAAAACACGCGCATGATTTGGTAAACTTGAAATGCATCCAAGAAATGGAGTTGCCGCGGCCCATCCAGAAGACAACACGACTTGGACTAGTCAAAAAAAAGACCGCTGCGAACACGTGAATTCTGCTTGCCAGTTGTCAGGCGGAACGATAGGTTGTAACCGGGTCGGTGTTATCCAAGAGCAACGCGATAGCGAGGCTATGATGGCGCTGGCACACGACTTTGCTGGAAAAGCCCAGTAAAAATTGGACTTCTCACGGGTACTTGCATGTGCAACATCAGGGTGCTCTCAATCTGGACTAGTCGGATCTGTTGCGTGCCTTCATCCTGCAGTCATCCTGCTCGGCATTGCTAGTGGACCGGCTGTAATTGAGTGGACATACAGCAATGCAATCAACTTAATGCAGCTTGATCAATCGGGGCGGTGGAGATTGCACCACATGCTTTTATCGTCTCTAGGTTCCTTCCGACGACGTAACCATGTCCCATAAAAAAGGCTGCTTCTTTTTTTTCTCAGTGCCTTCTGTTCATTTTTCGCCCTCGCCAGGATGGACTCAAGCACGCCAAAGAGTGCCAATGCTGAAAGCATCGAGAAGAACAGCTTGAGCTTGAAAGACGAGAAGATCCCATTGTCGGAACCTGGTTATGATCATAATGGAGAGCCTCGCGGCATTGAGGACGGGCTGCTGCCACCTACCGATGAAGAAAGAGACACTTTAAGGAGGGTACCAGATACGATACCTTGGAATGCTTTTCGTGAGTAGAATTTAGTTTTCGTCGCATATTGTAGTGACGTTGGGGATGTCTTCCTAGTTATCGCGATCATTGAGTTGGCGGAAAGGTTTTCGGTGCGTTCTAGGGAATCTATGTAATTCTCCAACTAACCTTTGATTCCATTCAAAGTACTATGGCTCCTCAGTTGTTTTTGTACTTTGGTTTTCATCCATCATCTATTCATTGCCCTCAAGATGATCTATTTCTTTTTCTAGACCAATTACATCCAGCAAGCTCTCCCTCGCGGTTCACATACAGGAGCAGGCTTTCTCAAGGGTCAATCTGGCGCTCTAGGCCTTGGGCAGCAAGCCTCCACCGGTCTCACTACCTTCTTCCAATTTTGGTGGGTTTTTTCGACCATTACTCTTCGTCACTTGTTAGACGCCTTAGGCCTTACGCAGGACCTATGTAACACCACTCCTGGGAGCGTACATCGCGGACACGTACTTAGGCAGATACACAACAATCTGCGTAGCTGTAGGTATTGCCCTGGTAGGGCACATCGTCCTTATCATCTCTGCTGTTCCTGGGGTCATTGAGCACAAGAGCGCGGTTGGAGCATTCTCAGTCGCTTTGATTGTCATGGGGTTGGGTGTGTATTTGATTTTCTATTTTGCCTCTGCTTGTTTGTCAAGCTGCTCCCCTTTTCACCGACGCTTCCTTTTCCTGCCAGTTGAACGATGCTAATCATTATGTATAGGCACTGGAATGTTCAAGTCCAACATCTCGCCTCTGATTGCGGAACAATGCTATCGTAAATCTCTCGTCGTTAGGACTCTGAAGAGCGGCGAGCGAGTCATAATCGATCCTGTCATGACTGTGTCAAGAATATACATGGTACGAGTAGCTTTTTCTAGCGTCCACGTATTCTTACCGTTCTTTTATTGACAGTATTTCTACCTGTTCATCAACATTGGCGCATTGGTAGGCCAGATTGGAATGACCTACTCCGAGAAAGTTCGTCTCCTCTTCCATCCACCGCATGCGTCTGCTCATTCGTATTCATCTAGTATGTAGGCTTCTGGTTGGCCTATACTTTACCTACCATTGTCTTCCTCCTCTGTCCAATTGTCCTCTACATCGGGCGAAACCGTTATGTGCGCACCCCTCCCACTGGATCAGTCCTTGCAACTGCACTCAGGTTATGGAGGTTCGCCGCTAAAGGAAGGTGGGTGTCTAGTACTGCTTATCCTTTGACTCAAACTAAATCCAATTTGTCGCAGGTGGAGTTTGAACCCCGTTAAAACCTGGAAACAACTAACGGCGGATGACTTCTGGGAGAACGCTAAACCTAGTCAAGTGGTCGCCCGTTTGGGTGAAGAAGGAAAGCCGAGGTGGATGACCTTTGATGATCAGTGGGTTGACGAAGTCAGACGAGGGCTGAAGGCGTGTGCCGTGTTCTGCTGGATCCCACTTTGGTGTAGGTCACCTTTCGGGAATTTCATCCACGATAATTGACGATTTTACGTTGTATTAGGGCTCACGTACAACCAAATCAACAACAACCTGACATCTCAGGCTGCCACGATGTCGACGCATGGTTTACCGAACGACGTTTTGTCCAACCTCGATCCGTTCGCATTGATCATTCTCATTCCACTTTGCGATCTTGTTGTACGTAAACACGTCATCCGGTTAACTCGCAGATCTCACCGTTACCCGTAGTTCTATCCTGCCCTTTACCGCTACAAGATCAAATTCACTGCACTGAAGAAGATCGCCTGGGGTTTCGCTACGGGTTGCGCCGCTATGATCTGGGCCGCAGGTAAGCCCTTATTTAACCCCTTTCTCTTCTTTTTACTCACCAACACTCCACACAGTCCTCCAGCACTACATCTACAAGGTACGCCCATTGCTTGTTGTCCGCACCAGCGAGAACTGATCCAAATACGGATGATTATAGACCAACCCATGCGGCTACTCTGCCGGAACTTGTGTAGATGCCGATGGCAATCCGCTAGTATCTCCTCTGAACGTCTGGATCCAGACCGGGTCGTACGTACTTCCTTCCGTATTGCTTTACGAACAATATCTAATCTTGCTCGCGTAGATATGTCCTGATCGCAATGAGCGAGATTTTCGCCTCCATTACCGGACTAGAGTATGCATTCACCAAGGCACCCGCTAACATGAGGTCGTGTGTCATGGCCATTTTCCTGTTCACGTCCGCTATCTCATCTGCGCTTGGGGAGGCATTTGTCTGTACGTATATTCCGTTTCATCACTTCCCCATCCCGTCCAGAATTCCTACGGTGTATCATGATATTGACTTGCCAATCTCTTACAGCGATCTCTATCGATCCGTTATTGGTGTGGAACTACGGCTCCATGGGTGTCATATGTGGTATTTCGGGGATTTTCTTCTGGCTTTCAGTACGCAAGCTGGACAAGCAAGAGGATGCCCTGAATAATTTGAAGAAGGGTTCATTTGGTATGCAGGACGAGAAAAACTAATGTGACTGAATGAGTTAAAATGCGATCTAGTCTAATATACCTTTGTAGGTAACAATATATATATAATGATGAAAAGGGTATATGAACGATGTAGCAATGATTATATATGTTTAAACGTTTCAGAATGGGCCACGTAATCCTGGAAGCTTCAAGCAATATCAAACTTTCCATGCATTGCGCTCCAGCACAATACCACATCTGTGTCCATGACCACAATAACAGCCAAAGAAGGATATCATTCCGAGTCCCAGTCCGAACCATCGGCCCCAATCACTAACGCTCTCAATCCTTCAATGGTGCTCTCAAGGCCTGTTTTCCCCTGCATCTTCTCCTCAACGATGCGCACAACCTTGTTCCACTGCGGGTATCGCCGAGAATACAACATACCCAAGAGCCACGCCATGCCCTGCGGATCGGAAGGGTCTGGAAACCATAGGTCGTCCAAGACACGTAGCCATTTTAGGTTGTTGGAGTCTATGGAGTAATCGAGAGAGGGATCAGAAGGAGAAGAAGTCAATCGATGAGCAGCTTACGAGGTAATGTACACTCCACGAGGGAAGGGCAGGCAGCGCCCCAGGAGGTGACGGTCACGAAATCGTCATCCATCCGACATTGTACGTCACCCATCTTCCATACATCTACGCAGTTAATGTGCAAGCGTCGAAGCACGGTAAACCTCGGTAAGAAAGCCTTGACTGCGTCCAGAAACGCCTTGATTTGCTGTATAAGCATCGATCCTCATTAGAAGGGTAATTTCACTCACTGTGCTGGGATGCGCATCTACGACGAGAAGGTTGGTGAGGCTTAACATGTATATGTTGGGAAGGCAGATCGAGATGAGGTCGAGCAAGTCCAAGTTCCATCCTCGTCGTCGGCAGCTAAGGACATTCATGGTCCCGCTGCTCGTGCGTTCCAGTGCCGTGATAGCATCCTGTGGAGCAGCATCAACTGCATCCCAGAATACAAACGCTGCTCGGAGTGCAGTGTCGGAAGTGAGGGCTGAAATGCACTGGCTGTTCCCTGAAAAGTATTGCAATTGTGGCAGAGCGATGGAGGGAGGAGGGGCAGGCGGTGATGTGGTTCCTGCTGGTGGGGGTAGCGCAAAAGCTTCCGTAGGAGCTATCTGAAGGTATGATATAGTCGGGTGCCGATTTAGAAACGAGATTAGCGAGTTTGTGAGAGTGAGATAACATTCGAAGTGACGAAGATCGGAGAGGGTGAGGTGATCGAGCGCTTGTATGTAAGCAGGGTCAAAGACCATGAGTCTGAGATGCTGAAGCGAAGACAAGCATCGGAGAGCCCGCCCGATGATTGTGTAGAAAGATGAGAAGTAGTACGTTCTGGGTGGTTCCGAAGGCCTTTGTAAAGTAAATAAGTGAAAGAGACGGTAATAACGTCAGGGACATAAGACTCACGTGTATGTGATTGAAAATATTCGGACTGCGGCTGCGGCGTTCAGGTTTGTGGACAGAACGTGGCAGCACGCCACAAGTGCCGAGGGATTGAGCAAGGAGATATCACGATATAGGGAGCGAATAGTGAAGGAATGGAATAATTTCGAGACTCGACAAAGTGATAGTTGCGAATCGAGATTAACGACATCGGCGATTTCTTCCAGGACTTCCACCGGAAGGTTTAGGATATACGGACGAGACATACGCCTCTGCTCATGAACGTACTAGATTCACACTAGCGTCGTAGCGGGCAGAGAGTGTTATGTCCGAGATATAAGACGGCAGTTAGACCAGATGTGTGGGTTGAGCAATATACCTGCGTATCGTCACCCCAAGAGCCACGCCTTTGCAGCACGGAAGCCACGAGTTATTGTCGGCTGTGTCCTTCACGGACCGGCGACATCTAATGAGCCCAGATGGTCGATAGATAAGATTATAAAAAGCAATCGATGGCGACAAAAGAATGAGAAGAATGTGGGGATATGACAGAGTGTGGAGAAGCCAGCTCTGAAAATGGACTGTTAATTGTTTACGACGGGCCCTCGCACATAAGTACCGAAAGGGAAGTGTCACGTTTCGGTCATACCACCGTGTCTTAACCAATCATAGCGATTTGACAGGTTTCCGTCCCAGAAGGGCCGCCGAAGTGTGACCCCCGAACGGCGAATAGTCTAGGCCTTTTTTGTTCTATCGTTTTGGGATCCACTTTGGGATGACAGATCAACTAGATCAGGGTCACGAGTGGGCGATGGATTATGGAGACCTTCGAAGGAACGGTGAGCTTGCCTGTAATTCCATCTTAACTGAGGACAACTGCGAATAAAAGCAAGGCTCACAGCTTAAAAGTAAGGTGGTCATCGATGAACGTTGAAAACCGATTGAAAGAGCAGAGGATGTAATCAAGAAGCTCCGAAAGTCCCACAATCACCGATGCCATTTGTTCTAAACACGTTCAAATAGCTACCCTAACCCACCATGCACAGACCCTTGTCAGGGCCAGGGATTACGTCTCGATCGAGATGAAGTTCTAGTGGTATGCATACTAGCCATTTACTGTCAAGCGCCGCAAAGATGGTTATCATGAACTTTGCGTCGATGACAACATTTACACAATTTTACAGAGCCTGAGCTCACTTGTATGCCTGCGAATTCTAGAACCGCTCGGTGCTTAGATATCTCGTACTACGACTGTTTAAATCATATCAAAAATCATTGGAGAAAAGAACGGTGGGACACTACACGCAGGGCCATTCTTTTCTTCAATGATGTGATGTTCGGAGTCTTTTTTCATGTCGCTTCGGCAAATCTTCAAGGAACCGCTGATCTTTGATGGACTGATGCTTTTTCGTTAACTAGCAAGATATGTCGATAACCTGGTAAGTACCTAGAAGCGGCCGATTAGTCCCACTTCTCATTGGCGCCAGTGGCATTCTGGCATTTGGCATTTCGTGATATCTGCTCCCCTGATTCTATCATAACCCAATTATTCTGGTGGATATCACTAGAAGGGGACTGACAATGCCTGTGGTGGATTTTAGCAGCAGGCAAGAAATCTACACAGTAGGATATGTTCTCAGTAACAAAATTATTAACAAATATATTACTATTGAAGGCGAAAAGAGTACCAGCAAACGAGCCCACTGGTACTGGTAGTAAGACTGCTGCTGAGATGTGGATTGATGACTAAGGTCACCCGCCGGCCCAGCCACGGCACGCCAGTGAGCTGCCAAACGTCACTCAAATGCCAAAAACTGCCAAAACTGCAGCGCAGCTCAACTTTGAGCTCCCTTTGAGCTCCCCTAGTAAAAGCTATAGAGCACCCGGAAACTGCATTCCCAACACGCGTGCTGGAGTTGAACGTTGAACCTCTAGTAGCTTGCCTCCAAGTCTCATCAAAAACATGCCCGGGCCCTGGATCCAGCTTGGTTACAATGTCACCCAACGTGAGTGGCGGTCTTGTTTAAATACTTGGGCAAGGCCCCTGATATTCTCACTAGCATACCCAGGCAGACACACAACACTGATTGTAGTTATCATCTTCGTGTTGCTCTCGGTTTTACTTGTTTTCATGAATAGTGAGTCAGATACTCATATTTATTTTCTTGCCTATCATGTTCAAATACCATAGTCCCACTCTCTGCCTACGCAATTCAGCAGAACATTACAAATAACCCAAACACCAGCATGGCCAGGATGCCTCCATATTCCAGCCTCATACCCTCCTCACTCCGACTAAATGCTGGCGATTTTGTTCCACATACATTCACAATTGGCGACACTTTCTTAACCAATTTCTCGCTATTTGCTTCGTACACGATACTGGGTGCCTATGATCGCCAGGATTTACCTGGGTCACCTGAGCCTCTTGTGTCCAACGCAGTGTCTAGCTTTGCATATAAGAACTACGATTTGGCGCAATGCGATGTCTTGGGCATCATCATTTCAATGGATGTCGGTGACACGCTACTACCTGTTGCAGGAGTCACGGTCTGTTTTCTGAGAACTCAAGCGTCTTCTTCACCTCTTACCAAATAATTTGATTCTCTCCTGCAGGCAACTATCTCGTGCTGGTTTCCGGTCTTTTTCTTATCTCACGTAGACCTTTGGTATAATTTTAAATTGAAAAATGATCCTCTGCGGATAATGTCAGTCATTAACTCTACATTCGTTGATTTGGTATGTTGTAGCATCAGTCAACTTTGACAATATCCGATGAACCCATACTAACACACTCTAGGACAAGTATATGTCATCCTACAATAGGTTCAACCTTTCATTCCTCAAGGTTTTGTCTATTCATTTTAAAACTCTACTGTAGTGTTACATTGAACCGTGCTGAACCTAGCACAGGCTTAGGTCGGGCCATCAATGGGACACTAAGTATCATTTCAAAACCGTGTTGTACAAGATGTGATGACCACACCCACGCAGCGCTAATTGGGCCAGATGGACTGGAGAAATACGAAGTTATTTCCCCTGATAATCAAATACTGCTCTATGACCACCCATCATGCGACAGTAAGGATGTCGAGTTCAAGTCAGACATCGTCACCAGCGATCAATTGAGTATGTTCGTTTACTTCCCGGATTCGTGCATACAATGTTGATCAGAAACTCTAGGATCTCTGAAAAATATTGATGATATCATCTCACCCCCAGAATTACCACTCGTCATCAACAACACGCTAAGGGCACTATATCATGCTATCCGGCTCGACCTCGGAGTCATCCGCCCAAACCAGATTTATAATTCGCCCACTAGATTCAATGCAAGCATCTCCGATTGGAGGCTACCAGCCAGTAAAACCCCTTCGGGTGCCTATTACAGTCGTACCTTGCGGGATGCAATAGGCAAGGTTGATCTCTCGAATTCCACGTATACGGTACATGTCCCCGATACCCTTTACCTCACGCCGGTGTTCAAGCAAAAACCATTGGGGCAAGCCATTTCAGCAGTTTTTGTTTCAACGTTTTCAATGTTATCGGCTATATGGGCAACATTTACTTTTGTCACTTCAGCCATCGTTACTGCGAGGTCTAAACCTGGTAAGATTGTCATTTAATTAGAGATATTGACTACTAACTATTCGTGTAGCGACCGACTCTACAGGAACCTCTTCCCGAGATGATATTGAATATGCCCAAGTTTCGTCACAGGGTGGGTCTGAGCAGCCCTCTGATCAGCATGGAACTATTGCTTCGGGAATGCATGAAGTGGAGGAACTGACGCACTAGACCTAAGTTACAGTACGGCCTCGTAGAGTCGTAAACATATATATAACCGTCCTCAGGCTGGCCGGATCGCCTATGAGCCAATTAGTCCCACTTTTCATTGCTGCCGGCGGCATTTTGGGGCAAGTACACACCTCTCCTCCACCTCAGAAATGCGAGGTCAAATTCGAGAATTTGCGACAGCAATCAGCGTAAGCACCTGATGTCCTCTTGGAGGTATCTTCTTTAGCAATTGTCACATGAACGCAACCCGCTGCTCGAGCCAGTGGCATTCGCACCTCGATGATCGCTTGTGCGTGGTCTTCAAGCTCACTGGCAAGCCACTCGGCTCGGAGGCACAGTACAACCTCACATAGGTTGCGATAAGCGTTATCATCACCCTTGAGCACACCATCAAGCTCCACCCATAGTTGCCCATGCAACAGGTCGTTAAGTGTCGAGATTCCTTTACACCAGTTGATAATGGTCAGACGCTCTAATAGACTAGTTTTCGCCATGATTCTCAGATTGTTGATCGTCCACTGTATGTGTTCGGGTGAATTCGACAACTGAACGAGAAGGAAACGAAGATTGCTTGCGATGCTGAGATCGATGTGACGGTAATTCGAGAAAACTGCTGAGAGGATGTTAGGTTTAGCCAGTGCAAGAGGACAGACTTGAACATACATTCGGTCTCTGTGTTTGACCCGCACATATTCCACGCTAAAAACAATAGTGAATGGGCTGCGGCTTTTATCACTTGGAAGACGTCGTCGGTGCATACGTCACTAATGAGCTCGCGTAACCCAGAAATTCCGAGGAGAGAATCAGGGTGTTGTAATGCGTCAACCAGGAGGTGTCCCCTGAGAACACTGGGTAGACAGAACCCAGGTGCTGGTATATGCATAGGTGTTGTTAAATGCAGTGATTCTAGATACCCCTTTACACCACCGGACGATGAAGCGTAAGTATGAGAAACCCTTAATCGATAGGATGTTATAGAAACATTGCATAAACGCAACCTCTTCAAACGTGAAAGACTGCTGAGCAGCCCAACAGGAAAGACTTGAATTCCTTCCAGAAAGATATTTGTAACACGGGGAGTTTGCAATAGATGAAACAGGGAAGACTGGAGATCCGCAGGGAAATCGCTCCAGTTAACCTGTCTTCCTGTGTTACAAGGTGAGTCAGCTCGTAACGAGAAGAAGCGTAGAGAATGCAACATCTGGAGCAAGGGTGAAAGAGATTCTTCTTTCACGATCCAGTGATCTCTGTCGTCATCTAGGTCGGAATCCAACGATGGGTCATCTGTCGGGATGTAGGAGAAGATATCAAGTCTTCGGATATAGGATACGAGGTTAGGATTAGTCCTAATGAGACGATGAAGGCGCCAGCAACGTAGGGGATCGGTGAGTCTGGCGGTATAAAAGAGCCATTTCTGACACCTAGGCAAAAATGTGCGGGAAACGAGGGAACACTGCCGCTTAAGTGTGACTTTGCGACGGCTAAGCTCAGATAAAATCGTTTCGATGATATCTTGCGGGATGGCAGCAGACAGAACCATAATGCACAGGCTCCCGGAAGCTCCTGCAAAGGTTTGTCCGGAAAAATAAGACGAACTGACATGCATACTAGTACATGCGTTCAGAAAAGAAATTAGGCAATTATGTAATTGAACACGTACGCGTCCCGAGTCCCGACGGCACAAAAAGAACTTGAAAACTCCCGCCATTATGGCCTCAAAATTTTGTGACCATGCTAGGAATATTAATCATGATTTATGAGTGAGGTCCATCCTAAGGCATGAGGACTGAGTACTGAGTACTGAGCACCCAGGACGCTTCAGCATGGCACATCGGCGAAAGTCTAACTTCCGCCGGGATCTCTCCGCGGTCGATCATCCCTCGGGAGTTGACGTTGCTCCTCGGCAGACTCAGACGCGTTTCCCAACGGCACAAAAAGTGAAAACCCACCGCGTAACAATTAGAATAACATATAAATTGGCACACGAACCCTTTCCACCAATCCACTGCATGCCATCTCCACTTTTCCTAACCCTCTCTCTCCTCACCATCCTCGTCGCCATATTCATCTTCCCTTTTACCTCCAACCAAATGCCTTCCCTCGCCGCCCTCCGCGCTTCCAACGCCGCTTTTTCCCCATCCTACACCCCAGTAGCCCTCTTCGTCGGAGGAACCTCCGGAATCGGACAAGGCATCGCAGAAGCCTTCGCTCGACACCTAAAAGGCAACGCCCACATCGTCATAATCGGACGCAACCGCGCCTCTGCCGACTCTATCATCTCCAAATTCCCCAAACCGTCCGATTCGTCGTCTGGGTCAAAAATCACGCACGAATTCATTGAGTGCGATGTGACGTTGATGAAGAACGTTAATGCAGTGACTAAAGAGCTCCTTACGCGTTTGCCAAAGATTAATTTCTTGGTGATGACGCCGGGGATTATGACTATGAAAGGAAGGGATGAGACGGAGGAAGGGATTGATAGGAAGCTTGCTGTGCATTATTATGCTAGGTGGAAGTTTGTTAGTGATTTGTTGCCTGCGCTGAAGAAAGCGAAGGAGTTGGGAGAGGATGCGAAGGTTTTGTCGGTGTTGGCTGCTGGGAAGGGAGGGAAGGTCGATTTGGAGGATCTTGGGCTCAAAAAACAATTTAGCCTCGGGAGGGCAGCGTTGCAGGCTCCAACGTATAATGATCTCATGGTCGAGGTGAGTGACTCGGGGCCATTGCCCCATTTGTCGTTTGCAACCAACCGTGACTCACCACCATTTTCATTTTCTTAGGAATTCGCCGCCAGAAACCCAGACCTAACCTTCATCCACGCATACCCAGGAGCCGTCCGCACAGCACTCATGTCTTCTTCCGACTCTCCAATCGTCAGAGCCTCAGGGGCAGTTATCATGCCTCTCTCCCGGCTCTTCACCACTTCACTAGAGGAGACCGGCGACTACATGCTGCATGGCTTGCTTAACGCCTCCAAGGGCGCTTTCCGAGTGGGGTCTAGAGGGGAAGATCTTGGGTTGGACAAGTACGTAGGATCGGAAGAGGCGAGGAAAAGACTTTGGGAACATACGGTGAAAGCGACTCAGGTGTAGTAGTTAGTGGTATCGAGTTTTTTTGTATTTCTTCCCCCTTTTGCAGGGTTTTTGGGTTCGAGTTTATCTTAATAAGTTACAGCTTCTGTGCCAAGACAATATATATTTACGCATGGTCAAGGTTGATACGCAATGCGAGCAACATCATAACCTCTCCCCCGAAAACGGGCTCAGAAAAACACCCCACACCATCCAATCCATCATAATCATCCATCAACCCTCAGCAGCCGGTTCCGCAGCTCGTTTCGCAGGAGGCGAAGACGTCGTATCCGGATTAAACGAACCCGGCACAAGCTGCATCTGCATATACACAGGCGACAACATCTGCCCCTGACTCGCCTGCCCAAGCGAAACATCAGGAGACGGACCACCACTATGTGTCTGTGCCGGTGAAGACGAAGAATGAATAACATACATCGGGGGCGGGGGTTGGTACGGTACGTATCCGTGTGGAAATGTAGGAGGTCCCCGGTGTGTACGTGGACCACGAGGGGCGGATTGGGATTGGGATTGGGATTGTGCTTGTGCTTGTGCTTGTGCTTGTGCTTGTGTTTGTGAGTAGGTGGGCTCGATGGGGTGGGGAGTGGGGAAAGATTGGTAGGCTGCTGCGTAGGGGTAGGGGTAGGGGTACGGATAAGCTGTTGGGACGATGGGGCTCGTGCTACGTAGGTGTTGGATTTCAGCTGTAGTAGCACCTGTCGAAAAGGTGTCGCGACGCCGAGAACGGCGTTCGCGTCTCCGGTCGCGATCGCGGTGGTGGTGGTGGTGGTGGTGACGGTCTCGTTTATGATGACGATGGCGGTCGGATGAGCGATGTTTAACTCTTTCAGGGAGAGGGGACGCAAGAGGTGTAGCACCCGTAGCACCCGTAGCTGCGCTTTCCCTTTTTGACTCGCTTCCTGCACTTAGAAGATCGAGGGATCCACTGCCGGTTTTGGCAGAAGTCACCACCCCAGGTGTGCCTTTATACCAAGAAGCCATAGGTTTCTTGACAACCCCTCTCCGGGCCCCACGGCCCCCTCCAGGCCGATAATCCACTGTGACTCTATCCCGAGCGATCCACGGCATATGGTAAAGCGTACTGAAAAATCGTTTGACGGGGTTCAGTTCGGATGAGAATGAGGGTTCGGAGGTGAATGTGGTTGTGGTTAGTGTTTGGGTGGTGTTTGAGGTGGGAGAAAGGAGGGATCCCATTTTGCGGTAGTCGGATGTGGGGAGAGGGTGTGCGAGGACGGGGGATTGGGCTTCGGGTGGGACGTGGGGTTGGGCTTGGTTTGGTGAGGGGGCTTCGGATGGTTGGCGGTGGCTTTCGGAGCGCCGGATTGGGATTGAATCGGATCGACGGAGGGGGGTCGAAGCGGGTCGGCTGGGTTGAGAGATGTGATCCGGTTGGGTACCAGTGTCTTGATACACTAATACCGTTGCTCTCTCGCCATCTTGAGGATCGATGACTGGCGTTGGAAAGGGTGGAGTATGCGATTCAGAGACGTATTCCAATTCCGTTTCTTCTTGCTCGATCACTTCTGAAGGAGGGGTAACGCGAAAACTGGGGTGACGCCGTCGTTGAGTGT
>QLOJ01002357.1:0-15098 GCA_003313625.1 Tricholoma saponaceum | reverse complement strand
GAGCAGAGGAAGAAATGAGGTCTTCCAAAGTTTCCTCCAGAATGAAAAGTCTCTGAAGACGTAAAGAACGGATACAATGGTAGATCTGATTGGTCGCCTTGGGCTCGCCAATAGGGAAACGAGAATAAAATCCTAAGTTTGTGACGCCAGTGCACAAATTGAGAACATAGATGATGTCTTCCAGACTGAAGTAACCATCCAAGTGCAGAGTTTCAACGGTCTCTGCGAAAAAGCTAGAAGGTCTCATCTCCGCTGTCCGCATAAAGATCTTGATGGGTTGAAGATCAGGGTTGATTGGCCCTCCCGTAGGTGAGAATCGCTGAGCACTGAATAATATGGCTTTATACATTATTCGTTCCACCCTGTAATATGCAAGGTAACATTAAGATTCCTATGGGTGTTTGGAAGCAGCCACGCACCAGTTTTGAACGTCTCTCGAAATTAACGTGAAAGCCGCTGCGTTTCGTGGATGTCGGTAAGTAGCCATCTCGATAATATCCCTCTTCAGTTCCACAGGAAGAGTAATAGCGGCTTTGTCAGTGCTCTCACTGTAGGCAGACATATTCGGCCGTCATGAAGGCTTGTCGTAATTATTTTATTTCGAATGATGGTGAACCGATGTCACGATGAATGTGAACAGCGTGTATGTTTTCGAAGGATAGAGGTGCTTACATATTTGTCCATGTTTGGAACTTCGCCGCAAAACTGGATTCGGCGGCCCGCGTCCGCCGATTTCTTTTTTCTTGCGTGCCACATGCCTTGCAGACCGACGGCTCCACTTGGGCTCCACCCCCGTTTGGCCTTGCCTTAGTCCCGTTCAGCACCAGCTTGCAGCGAAGCCTCTCTTTGAACTCTTCCATGACAAGACGAAGTTTGTGCATCGTGGTTACGTGCAGTTATTCATAGTTTCATTCAGTCAACCATGGAAGAAACGCAAAGACGGAAGTTGCATACCAAATCGGAGGAAAAGTTGAGCACAGTGATGAAACTGGTGTCCGCTACTCTTCGGAATTGGTTGACCTTACCAACGGTAAATTACTGTCTGCACTTTTATAATGAAAAATACTAATAATTATTCGGGGTTGATCCCAATGTAATCGCCAATGAAATAGTAAACGTACAGATAGCTGGTCGTGATACCGTAAGCGTCCGAATCAAAGCAACATGTCTCAATCAATAGGCACCTCAGCATCGGCGCTTACATTCATGATCTACCGTCTCGTGCTTGACCAAGAAGTCTTGCATCGTCTTCGCGAAGAGATTTTAGTTCAAGTTGGTGAAACGCGGTACCCTGCAACTACGCCAGAGTGGTACAGTGCCATCATGCGAGCCAGGTACTGAAGTGCGCTTGATACACAGGGTGCGTATAACCTTTCTTACCCATAGGAGCACAGAATTCTTGGCAGGAAATGTACGTATTGTATGATATGATTGTTTGTTGACAAATATCGTGAAGTTTGACCTCGACTGATTTCTGGATGAACGGGTGAGCAAATATCTCCTTGCTAACCCATTTTCCTACCATTCAATGCGGGTATGTTTTTACTTCAAGTATTAAGTATAATGCAAATTTGTTCTCCCGTTGCAGGTCCACGTATTTGCCTCGGGCAAAAGGTAAGCAGTTTGAACGAAAAATTCTCTGGTTTGCGTATCAGCAGATCTCTTTCCTCGGCATTTGTCTTTTGCAAATGTTTGATCACATCGAACTCGCTAGCGATGCGCAACCCCCGAATCGTTGCCGCCAGTCTCTTTGGCTAATGGAAAGTCGATCAAAAGGATTCGACCTAAATCTGACCTTACGATGTATGTCGTGGCCCGTAAGCATATTTAATTTATATATGGGATACAACTTGATGATGCTACAATTCGTGGGCTGTGGTTGAGGATAAGAGCGACTGGCGCTCGTGACGACAACTGTTGGGTGGGTTAGTGACTTGAAGGGGTTTCGTAAGCATGTATGATCAATCGCATCTGGTGTGTCACCTCATTCTTTCTTCCAATCCTGGAATGGAAATAAGTAATCCCCTCTCGCTGGGTTGGAATGTTGGAGCAAACTCCGAAGGTGCTATTCTAGCTGTTTGAAAGGGAAACTCCATGACTCTATCTAAGGGGATCATATTAAGTGCGCATACTACCTATAGTCCCTCCCTGTTCCAGGTCGATCTGACCCCCCACCTGGAAACCTGAATCTTCGAGGCCGACAATGCCGTTGTCGAATGAGAGGTACGGATCAGTCTCAACCTCGCTAGAAGGTCACTTTGTCCGCTTTTCGGCTGTCCAAGAGGATTCCAGTTACCCTCAGGTCTTCGTATCGCTCTTGTGGCAGTATGATCGTAGATAATGTGTAGAAACAGGAACATCTATGGATGCTTTTAACAAATGCTCCATGGGGAGTTGGAGCTTGGGGGGGTTCTGACGCGTAGCTCGCATTGTCCTGATCAAATGTTGTGACTCCTTTGGTTACTTTGAATATCAATTCTTGCCGGCCGCCGTTTCCCCGCTACGAACGGCGCTTGCTCTTCTGCAAACTGTCCGTTATATTCTTCGTTCGCAAAATTTAAATTCTGTAAATAAAAGGTGAAAATCTCTAAATATTATAAACTTACATACTTTCTACAGCATGCTGATACAAGTACTCCTTGCGGAGAATCGATGTCGAACAATTGTGGCTGTGCTTCGATGTACTATGCCACATCGTGGTCCTTTTAGAAAAGCCTTTTAGTAGGCACTAATTATAACATAGGATTCTCCAACTTGTGGCTCAACCTCGATCCCGGTATTCTATTCGAACGTTTCTCTCTGGTCAGACGACACTTCTCCTAGTCTTGAGACTATTTATCAAACGCCACTATCACCCATTGATTAATCATACATTCTTCCAAGTGGCCCAAATGGAACTAGATGGAACTGGTCTTCTGTGGAGTCTCTATCCTCAACCTGGTGCTCTATACTTTGATGGGATTAGGAAACCCTTTATCTCTTTTCGAGGTGACCTACTACACCTCCACCATTCAATTTCAACTTGCCAGCTTGCATCGCGTCTATCGAATACCGCAATTTCTCGGAATATTATGTTAAGCACACGTCCTTCCTATTCCTGTTCCCTTGCGGTTAAGTGAAGCGTCTGCTGTTAGCCCCTGGAAGGTTTACTAACCCTCCGGCGATAGATAGTTCGCGGGTGGATCAAGAAACCATCAAAGCAACCGAACATTTAAGACTACAGATAGGCCCGTGTGTTGCGCTGTGGTCTAGATCTCCATGAGATCATTTATGGATATTGTGCAACGGAAGAGGATTTATCGCAGCAAACATTGAGTTTGTTGACCATATCTGGGTACTTGTCCGCATATGCCAAGGTCAGGTGCTATCTGCTAGCTCAAACTTATTTGACGTAGAAGGGAAAGCACCAGCAGCCACACTAGACGCCCTCCCATAATAGCAACAGAATGCTACTCAAGCCAATATATAAGAATATCTGAAAAATCACCAAAGGACACGCAGTTTTTGCCAAGCAATCCGAATCAGTTTCCCGTCCACTTCTATTTTTCTATCTGCATATCATCTTCATCCACCTGTCAATCATGGCTCGCGCTGTGAGTTTGATTATCTCCTTATCTCTGTGAGTCACTTATCCTGGATACTACCACCGCAGCCTCTCCGAACTAGAGACCGTGTTACCCTTACTACGGCAGGGCAAGCCAGAGTTGCCCAGGTGCTCGCTCGTCATCCTTACCGTGATGAACTTCTTGGGCGGGATTGGCAGATTGTTGGTACCCAGAATGAATCTGGCGTGGTGGGTGTATTTTTCAGCTCTGTAAGCCTTCGATTTACACACTGTCCAGCAACTTTTCGTGATCTCCCCTCACGAATGGGAAGAGCAAGGGGCGCGGCTATTGGCTTATGATGAAGAACTCACGCTTGTTGAGGTACTGTGCCCCACGCCTGGCGATACAGTCCTAGCTAATGTGCTGAAGTAGTGACGCCCGCCATGAACCTCAGTCGTCTAACTATTCCATCGTTCTCCCGTTGACGCTGTTTTGACTATTGTTACTTCCATGATTGATGCATATGTTTCAATACCCAATAATTACTTGCATTTCCTGCGTAAAGGTATCCTAATCAGGAGGGGGGAGCTGTACAACAATAGAGCCGAACGTTTGAAATGACGGTGTCCTTCAACACGAACACACAAATGAATCAAAGCTGTCATCACTGGCTCGACAAACGGCCCTTCACAAACTGGATCCCAGCTCGTCTCAACAATGCGCGTCTCCCAAAACCTGCCATATCCACGTACACTAGTCCGATGTTCCGCGCGCCAAAAGCATAGAACTGTGGCCAGCATCTGGACCGTATCTACGGACAAAATAACAAAGTTCATCAGATTGTGGAAACAGTGGAGCAAGACGTAACAATGACGCACTTATGTACAACAGCAGTTCCAACAGACTCAGCGCCCCCGTTTAAGAGCTGCCGCGCTCAATGATCGAGAGTAGAAAGGATGAGATCAGCAGAGAGTAACACACTATCTTTCGTCGTTAGCCGGTGGTGTGCCAGTTCCGGTACGAGGGGAAAACGAAGTTATCGCAGGGGGAGGTGATCGACGGGGTGGAAGTGGTGGTTTATCATGCGGGAAGAAGGACTCTGCGGCTGGGCTAGAGTAGGACGGATGTTGTGCGTGAATCGCCGCAGAGGTGACACCAGATTTGGAGAGGAGTAGGAGACGGAGATCGGCGGGGTGGGAGTGCGGGCTTATCGTTCGGAAAGAGGGGGCTTGGCGAAGTAGCGGGATAATAGTTGGGCGACGGAACAAGGTATAGCCCTTAAGAGGACGGTGAAGATGTGCGTGGAGACAATGGTGAAAGGTTTGCGGGGGATAGTATCCGTGGGGGAAGGGAGGGAGCATGTGGCCATGATCCATTGGGCAGGAACACTCGCGGCCGCTTAGGCTGCGCGCCCATCGCTCGCCGTATCATGTTGTCAATTATTGAGACGGCCTTAGAGCTTACTTGTACCGCTTGGCCGCTGACTGCATGCACTCCTGCGAGGCCTTTGCGTGTCCTCTCAGATGCAAGGAAGACGAGCGCACGGGGTGGCAGTGGCGGGGTGGGTGTAGATGTGCTTCTCGAAAAGCTGGAATTGCAGGGGTGGCTTGGGGCTGGAGTAGAGTGAGAGACATAATAATTGGAGGCGGTTGTGATAGTTGTAAGAAGCAGATTAGTAGTCTGGGATATTGCATAGCTTCTCGGTACGTCAGTTCCGATGTCGCACAATAACTTTGGTTCTAACATACCTAATGAGAGTAGCAGACTTGGTGATCCAATCATGTTGATCCGCAGGCACAGTCCGGACAAATATTTCCATGGGAGTTCGACCCTCATCAGTCTGAACTGCATCCGGTATTTCGATATCCCCTTCCTGTCCCCTCTGCTGAAGTTTGGGATCTTCTTGGATGTTGAACTGGCTATCGTCGAACTGGCCTACTACCTCGCCGGTGTCCTCATCAATGACGACAAGGTGACCTCGAAGGTCTCCGTGACCACCTGGCAATCCCGGGCCGATAACATCACTACCACAGACTGGATAGGAGGTCTGACCAGCAGAATCGGGTAAGCCTCGGGGGTCCGCATACTGTGCCAGAATACTCTCAAACGTCTCGAGATCTTCCGGGACAGGCTTCTGGTCGGGGGGAAGCGAGAACGTAACGTAGTCTCCCAAAGGCAGATAGTAGCCACTTCGTTTTCAACCTTCGTGCCTTCGGATATCTCGTGTCTGACGTCTGCTTTCTATTCGATCCCCCTTAACGGTTGGTCCTTTTCAGGTTCCGACGGCATCCCGGAATGTCAGGTGTGATCACGTTTTTTCTTGTCGCGCTAATTAACGACCGTGCCTTTTTCCAGATTCCAACTGATATAACGCGTCGTCCACCCTGAAACTGCCTATTTGGATCAGGAGCTCATTCGAAAAATGTATCAAAGTAACCACTATTACTCTCTACTTCTCGGCTGCTGTAGCTAGCGAAGCTTTCGTGGTCCAAGTCATGGTGAGTTTGTCTGTCACCGCTTCCCGGGCCAAGCAAGGATCATGGTACTGATTGGGAATTGGTCTTCAAGGTGATCAACAATCAATGATTGTGATAGACTATGAGAGGGAAAATAATTAGTTTGATGATTTGGCTGAATAAAAATGTAGGTCACATTGTTTTTGATGACTTGACAACCTTGTGTATGGTATGTCAGAGTCTTGCCTCCGTTTGACTGGTCACACTGCCCCGAACGAGCTTGGTTTTCACCAATGGGTCTTCGGGCAATACAAGACTGCCTTTGACCATCCATTGACTTTGAGCCTAATGAACATCACTGCCAAAATACTGATGGGGTGTGATGTTTTTTGTATCAGTGCCACAGGCAACAGGAAATCATCTTTGATATACATGCCTGCCCTTATTTGTGAGGGAACAATGACTTTGGTTGTTTCTCCTACCAACTTTCTTGAGAGCGATATGGTAAGTCTATCTCATAAAATAACAATCACAAGTATCAACCTTTGGAAAGGTTGCAGGCCTGGTGAAGAAAGGAGTATCTGGAGTTGCCATCAATGCTGCAACTTTGGCAGCTTGGAAGGCTGCCTGGTTGGGTAGCCTACACTGAGATGGATGGAGAGACAGGACTAAGTTATCTTCATTGCACAGAAGTGGGAACCAGTAAGTTACTACAAGTGGGAGAATAAAATAGTTACTATACCTTTGTTGCACAGAAGTGGGAACAAAGGGTAAAATTCTAGTAAGTGAATTATATCTATTAGGAAAAAGATCAACCGTGTAAGTAAAAGGCCGCATCAAGCATAGTGTGTGGTTTAGGAAGGTCGCATTGGGTGCCTTGTGTAACTGGGAGGCACCGCATCAAAGATGTAATGTCAGTGGTGGCTGTGTTGGTGTTGCAGCACTGGGTGCATGAGTTGGTATGTATTGTAAGTGTTGCTGATGGTTGTCGGCACCGTGGATGTGTGTCAGTGCTGGTGGTGATTGTGGGAATGTTGGTGGTGGCTGTGCTGACCGCAGGTGACCGCAGGCAGGTGTAAGGGGGCCACTGGTAGTGGCTGTGTTGGTGTTGCGGTGCCTGGATGTGTTGCGGTGCCAGGTACATGAGTTGGCATGTGTGTCATAAGTGTGGTGTGTTGAGTGGCCAGACTTACACCCTTCCCCACTTGAAAAAATTGTGTGGGTCTCAGACCTCTGTCCCATTTTCATCTTCCCATTGGTCAAGGGCATCTGTGTCAGCCATTTCTGAGCCAGGGTGCCACTTGTCATGTTTTCTCCTGTAGCCTTCATAGCGGACAAGGTATTGTATGCCATGGCTGTGGTGGTGGGCATCCACAATTTTGTCAATGTACCACTCCTCAGTGCCATCTTCGGTGATGATGGGCTGTGGGTGGGCAGGTTCCTGGTCAGGGAAGAGGAGTGGGTCATTAGGGATATAGCGCTTCAGCAGGTGTGTGTGGAAGCTGGGGAAGGTGTTGGGGTTGTTGGGTAGTTTGAGGGTATATTCAGAGTGTTCCAGGAAGGCATGGGTGATGGTGTAGGGGCCGTCATTTCTTGGCATGAATTTGGTGACCCATGTTTTGCCTTTGCATTTGTAGTTGCGGTGGTGGTTTTCGGTGGAGAGCATGACAAGGTCTCTGACCTCATAGACATCCTCCAGCGCCCGGTGTTCATTGGCGTGGTATGCCTGATGGATTTTGGTGGCTGTGAGGTTGTCCTGGGCCTCTTGGATGTCAAGTGCGACGCGGGTGATGATGTTATGTGCCATGGTTTGTTCAGCAGTGGCATTTATGGGAGTGATCGGGAGGATGATGTGTGGGGACTGGCCAGTCTTCAGTTGGAAACCAGAGAAGCCAGTGGATGCATTTACAGTGTTCATCATGGCGAACTGTATGCGGGGGAGTTTGACTAACCATCCTTTCTGGTTGTTGTCAACATGGTACCTGATGGCTTGGTCCACAGTTTTGTTTGTCCATTCACTGCTGCCATCAGTTTGGGGGTGGTAGGAGGTGGACATCTTCAGTTTCACACTGGTGAGCTTGTGCAGGGCTGTCCAGAGTTCAGAGTGAAGAGGGTGTCTCAGTCAGAGACTAGATTAAGCATCAGGCCATTTTCGCAATACCATTCATTGAAGAGTACCATGGTGACCTGGGCAGCGGTGTAGGAGGAGTGGGTGCCAGCGATGCGTATGTCAGCACCGAGGGGGTCAGTCATGGTCAGGATGGTGTCCTTTCTATTCTCCTCAGACAGGGGGCTGATGACGTTCAGAGCAATGGTGTCAAAGTGGTCGTCTGGTACTGGTAGTGGGTGCAGAGGGCCGGTGGGCTTGGATGTGCGGTTTTTGTTTCTCTGGTACTTGGTGCATGAGGGGATGTATGCATTCTCCAGGTCACGGCGCATGTTGGGCCAGTAATAGAAGCCCCAGAGGGATTCGTAGCTTTTGTCAAAGCCGAAATGTCCTAGGGTGTCGTGTGCCAGGTTGTAGAGTAGTTCATGGACCTTTAGATCTTGTGGGATCACAAGGTGGTGACCAACATAGAGGAGGTTATCAGTGAGGGTTGCCCCTTTGATGCTCCCCATCTCAATGTCTTTGGTGAGCTTCTTTGCAAATTCATCAGTCTCGTAGCTGGTGATGATTGCCTTGAGAAGGGATTGGTTGGTGGTGATGTTTAATATACCACCGGCATGTGTGGCTGGTGCATTGCGTGTATATGTGATTGCACAGGCCATGAGACATGCATCTGGTGTGGCATCAGGCATGCATGATAGGGCATCTGCAGCGGTGTTGTCTTTGCCACAGATGTAGGTGATGTTGTAGTCGAAGTCCACCATGTACATCAATCACCTCATTTGTTGTCTTGACATCTCCTTCTGTAATTGGAAGTACTCAAGTGTCCGGTGGTCGGTGAAAACCTCAAAATGGGCACCAAGGAGGTGTGATCTCCATTTCTTTAGTGCCTTGACAATGGCAAGGAGCTCTTTCTTGTGGACAGGGTAATTTTTCTCAGCATCATTGAGTTGGTAGGAGTCATATGTGACAGGGTGGGCAGTCTCCCAGGTTTTGCCAAAACTCAGCATGGTGCCAGTGCAGCGGTCACTGGCATCGGTGGTGACATAGATGTTTGATGCCTTGTCTTCATAATCAATTATGGTGAGACAGTTGGCACTGAGGACCAGGCATTTGATGTGGTCAAACACATTCTGGTGTTCAGTGGTCCACAGGGGGAATACCTTGTCGCACTCCTTCATGGTTAGGGGGGTGAGGACACTCGTATATTCAGTGAGTGCCAGTAGGAAGGTGGCAACATATCTGGTGAGTCCCAGGAATCCCCTGACATTGGTGGCCGTTGTTGGTTGTGGCCAAGTGGCGATGCGGTCAGTCTTCCAGGGGTCAGGTTTAATGCTGGCGCCAGAGATGATATGCCCGAGGAAGCACAGTTCAGTGGTGAATAGGCTGCTCTTCACCTGGTTGCAGTAAATGCTGGCTCTGCAGAGGGCCTCAAGGACGGTGGCGCAGTTCTGTTCATGTTCCTTCAAGTTTTGTGACCATATGATGATGTCATCAAGGTACACATGGCAAATTTTGCTGATGAGTTCTCGTAGCACATCAGTCATTCAGCGCTGGTGGGTGGTGGGGGCATTGCAGCTGCCTTGTGGCATGACAGTCCATTCATAGAGGCCCCACAGCGTTCTCACGGTGGTGAGGTGGATGTCATCGGGGTGTACTCTTGTTTGGAAGAAGGAGTTGGTCATGTCCATCTTGCCAAAAATCTTTCCCTTCCCACAGTCAGCGAGTATGTCATCTACATGGGGTAGGGGGAAGCTGTCTCGCACTGTGTTGGTGTTCAGTGCACGGTAATCATTCACCCACCGGGGGTCAACACTTAAGTCTGGTACTCTGGCGATGTATTTTGGGACACAGAATGCCGGTGAGGTATATTCTGAGGAGGACAGCTGTATGTGGCCAGCCTTTAGGTGGTCATCCAGTAGCCTCTTCCAAGACTCCTGGTATTTCTTTGGTGCTGCATACCCTTTGCCATTATTGACCTTGGTGGGGTCTTTCAGCCGGATGCAGTGGAACATGTGGCCGGGGACATCAGTGGTGCTGTCCAGGAGGTGTAGAGGGAAGCGGTCAGCGAATTTGAGTTTCATCTTTGCATCTTTTTCCTTGAGGACCTCTTGAAAGGATAAGGCCTCAATGTGGTCTCGAATGGCAGCCATAATGGGGCCAGGGAGTAGACAGCCGGCCAGAGCAGGTGGGCTGGTCTGTTCAAGAGTGGGTGGTTTGGGGGCCCAAATTTTCTTTGGGGTCAGTGGAGGTGTGACCCATGGAGCACTCTGGGGTCATGGTTTGAGAGGAGGAGGGTTGACAAGGTCATGGCCAGAGCATTTGTCAATGGCTGTTCGCTTATGTGTGTCTATCACAATGTGTTCAGATGAAAGGAATGGCATTCCTAGTATAATGGGGAAACATAGCCCTTTATTTACTTTCATTCTAGTGACCCCTGATTTCCATTGGCCCTGTCCTGATTGTACCTCTAATTTAACATACTTGGTGCAGGTGAGCGGCAAGTTTGTCAGTGATGACAGGTTGTCCTCCCTTTTTGGGAGTTTAAATCGCTGGAGGCTGAGCATCTTGCAGAGTTTGAGGCTAATCACTGTACAGGGGCAACCAATGTCCATTAGTGCTTGGACAGCGATAGGGAACCTGGTGATTAGTGGGCCAGTGATGGATAGGGAAGTGTATAGGTGTGGCATGGTGAAGGGGACTTCAGGAATGGGGGGGATGTACAAGTCAGTTTCATTGTCATCATTGTGCCCCTGGGTTGCAGCTGCCACCGGTGGTGCTGTGAGTGGCACATAGGTGGTGGGGTCCAGCCAGCTGTTGGTGGCGATCATTGGGCAGTTTTGCCAGGTGTGGCTGGCATTGAGTTGTCAGCAGTGTGTGCACCCATCATGTTGTTCGAGCAGGTCGCACTCAACACTGGTGAGTGCAGGGAGCTGCTGCCATTCAGGCTTGGGTGTTTTCTGGGTGCCAGAACCCATGGTAGTAGAGGTGGAGGTGGAGCCACCGCCGGTCGCCAGTGAGCTGCTGAGTCGAGAGAGGAGGTCTTCTCACCTCAGCGGGCAGCCTGGGCAGTGTTGGAGTTGTCGATGAGCTTTTGTGTGCATCTTCTGCCCACATGCAATCATCGCGTTCCTTCACCTCATAGGCCCAGGTGGCGAGGTCTGTGGAGAGGACAGGTTCTAGGCCAAGATTGAGTCTCAGGTCGGGGTGGAGGTTGGATTGGAGTTGGACCTTGAGCTGGTCCTTGGTAAGTGCCTTGGCCGGTGCTGAGGTGGTGAAAATGGCATTGAGATTTTTGAGCTCAATCTTCCAGTCCATGAAGGCTTGGTTGCCTTGGGATGAGGAGAGGATGGTCTCAAGGATGGTGTGGGCCCAGTTCTTCTCAAGCACAAGGAGTGCAAGTTCCTTGAGATGCTCTTCAAGGGAGAGGGCATCAATCTGGGCTTGATTGGCTTGGTACCACGACACAAGGCACAGTTCAAACATGCCCTCAGCAACATAGCTGATAATGTCGGAGGCCGTGTGGCCGCCATGTTTCATGTAGCATTTGCATGCGAGGGTCCATGATTGCATGATGAGGGGGGTGATTGTCCTGGCGGTGAGCATCGGGCACTCCTTCATCTTGGTAACCTTGACTTCGGCCATGGTTCGTGTCTGTGGTGACATGGTGGTGGTTCAGGTGGCAGTTAGCACAGCTGGGGATTTGTGATGGTGTGTGGTAGTGATAGGTGTGTCATTGTCAGTGGATGAGTCGGTATCTGAGAACACGGACGGCGAAGGCAGTGAGGCCGGGCAGGGTAGTGCGTGGCTTTGTTGCATGATTGGTAAGGTCACAAGTTCAATGGGGTTTCCTGAAACCTGCAAGCATTGTCTTGTACTCCTGGTGAGGAGTGGTGTGAGAGTGGAGGGTTGCTGAGACAGGGTGGGTTCGTCAAATGTTGGAGAACCTTGTCAGTGTCAAAAAAAAAGTGGAAGGCTGCCTGGTTGGGTAGCCTACACTGAGATGGATGGAGAGACAGGACTAAGTTATCTTTGTTGCACAGAAGTGGGAACCAGTAAGTTACTACAAGTGGGAGAATAAAATAGTTACTATACCTTTGTTGCACAGAAGTGGGAACAAAGGGTAAAATTCTAGTAAGTGAATTATATATATTAGGAAAAAGATCAACTGTGTAAGTAAAAGGCCGCATCAAGCATAGTGTGTGATTTAGGAAGGTCGCATTGGGTGCCTTGTGTAACTGGGAGGCACCGCATCAAAGATGTAATGTCAGTGGTGGCTGTGTTGGTGTTGCAGTGCTGGGTGCATGAGTTGGTATGTATTGTAAGTGTTGCTGATGGTTGTTGGCACCATGGATGTGTGTCAGTGCCGGTGGTGATTGTGGGAATGTTGGTGGTGGCTGTGCTGACCGCAGGTGACCGCAGGCAGGTGTAAGGGGGCCACTGGTAGTGGCTGTGTTGGTGTTGCGGTGCTGGGATGTGTTGTGGCACCTGGATGTGTTGCGGCACCGGGTGCATGAGTTGGCATGTGTGTCGTAAGTGTGGTGTGTTGAGTGGCCAGACTTACACAGCTGCCAAGTTGGGTGCACCTCCATGCAATCTTTGGCAAGAGGCCTGGGCTGGCCAGCATTGCATTGTTCTCATTGGCCCTGAAGCAATGCAAATATCTCAGTTCAATAGTTTTATACTTCACCCTGATGTTCATAGATGACTTGGGCAATTCACAGTTGATGAGGTCCATCTGGTTGATGAATGGGGTGTGGATTTCCAGACATTGTACCAGGATATTTTGACAATGTGTGCATGCCTCCCCAATTATGTTGTGTTTGTTGCACTATCAGGAAGTGTTGAGCCTGGGTGTCAATTTTATAACTGTGTGCATGCAATGGGGTTTCAATCAAACACTTACTACTTGGAGAAGAGGGATTGTGAGCAGTACTTTACACTCCCCCCTAGTCTGAGTGGACTCTGCTTGGATGCTTGGACTTCCTAGGACTCTGCTTGGACTTTTTAGGGTAGTGATGTTATATACCATTTTGACCAGATTTTTGAGCCGAATTTGGAAATGACCCTTGTGTAGTCATGTGACCTACCATATATGGAATATAGCAATGCTATATATCATTCTAACCAGTTTTTCAAGCTGAATTTGGAAATGACCATCATATAGTCATGTGATGTACCATATATATGGAATATAGTGATGTTATATATCATTCTGACCAGTTTTTCAGGCTGAGTTTGAAAATGACCTTTATGTAGTTATGTGATATACTGTATATGAAACATACCAATGTTGCATACTATTTTGGCCAGGTTTTCTGAATCTGAGTTTAGATTTATTAATTTGATCAAGTAGTCAGGTAAAATATAGTAGCATCATCAACTACTGTATTTCTGTCATCATAACACACTCTTCAGGTAATTAAGTGTAACATTGTTATGTGAAATATGACATCATCAAGATATCTCTTTTGTATTTTTGTTATCTTAACACACACTTCAAATGATTAAGCATAATATTGTAAGTCTGGCCCCACAACTACCACACTTACCACATACAGACACACACCCCGCTGGCAACACACACCCTGCCAGTGACACACACACCACTGGCAACACACACCACTGGCAACACACATCCTGCTGGCAACACACATCCTGCTGGCAACACACATCCTGCTGGCAACACACATCCTGCTGGCAACACACATCCTGCTGGCAACACACATCCTGCTGGCAACACACATCCCACCGGTGACACACATCCCGCCGGTGACACACATCCTGCTGGTGACACACATCCCGCCGGTGACACACATCCCGCCGGTGACACACATCCCGCCGGTGACACACATCCCGCCGGTGACACACATCCTGCCAGCGACACACATCCCATCAGCAATACACATCCCACCAGTGACACGCAACCCACTGGTGACACACATCCTGCCAGCAACACCCATGCCACCAGCAACAGACACATGGTGCTGCAACATCCACACCAACACACTGGCAACACATGAACCCGCCACAACACCTTATGCATCACCTTATGCATCACTGCTCCGGGCACTTGCCTGACATCACCAGCACAGCCACTGACCAAAAACCTGTGCTGATTTTGCCCCAAACAGCATGTGTTTCAGCCCAGTTTCTGACACAGCCACCACACTCATCAACAGCAACATTGCACATTGATGTGACCTTCCTAAATCACACACTATGCTTGATGCAGCCTTTTACTTACATGGTCAATCTTTTTCCTAATATATATAATTTACCTCCCCCTTTTTTTCTTCCTTTGTTCCCACTTCTGTGCAATGAAGGTATAGTAGCATATTGTTATCCCCCTACTTGTAGTAACTTATGGTTCCCACTTCTGTGCAATGAAGATAACTTAGTCCTGTCTCTCTGTCCATCTCAGTGTAGGCTACCCAACCAGGCAGCCTTCCAAATATCATTATGTGAAATATGGCATCATCAAGATAACCCTTCAGTATTTTTTATGATCATTACACACACTTTGAATGATTGATTAAAGTTTGAAAAGGACTTTGACAAGATAAATTAAGCAGATTTATGCAAGTCATCTGGGATCATATTAAAGTTGAAAAAAAACAGAGCAGAGAAAGTAAATGAAAGTGGTAATATACTTAATGAAGCCTAGCAATTTACATACTAATCATCATCATCATCCTTCTCTTCATTTGTCTCCTTCTGCTTTTACTTTTCTAAAACATACCTAGTGTAGTAAAATAACATGAAATGCAAAAATTGTAAATGTGAGGTACAAATAGAAATAGAAATCAACCTCTCACAAGTCATTCTATCATAGAAGATCAGGTCCATTTATTACTATTTTTTGGTCCTATTGCTCAACTCAAACTAATTTTTTAATTCAAGTATTTCATTAAATTGACTCCCCTCTTGCATTTGGGAGGGGGGTACACCATACATAATACAATTTTTCCCTCCCTTGGGGTGGAGGGG